>JAODAF010648432.1:0-28853 GCA_027574765.1 Molpadia intermedia
ACAGAGCGAATGCAGAGCGAATGTTTTGTAAAGACAACCATCTTTAAATGTGAATGAATGAAATAATGAAAAGTAGATTGAGACGACTGACTGAGGCGACTAAAGTCATTAAACTGTAACATTAAGCTGCAAAAATTCTCACGAGACCGAAATTTAGGGAAGTGATAATCACACCTGTTATCAGGTTTATGGCCTCGTATTTATTACTTTGGTGTAAACAAATATCTCACAGGAACCCTTGAACTCATTAAAGGGTGGAGGCGGGCTAATAACATATCAGTGTGTAGACCGCAAAGTGTTGTTGCATTGTTGAGATTCAGAGTAAATTGAACGCCCAATAATTGTCCCTTGGTTACTTCATATCAATATGGTGATCATCTTGTGATCATTTGTGTGTTTCACAGCCCGTATGTATGGTGAAGTAAACTCAATGATTCAGTAATATGATCCAGTTAGGGTTTTTGTTTAGCTAGACAAACCCAAACGGTTAGAGTGGGGGATTTGAAAAGCATGGGCGCCAGTAATCCATTGCGCCACTTGGCCAATATACCACCAGCCGCCTTTCCTACACTATCGTTGGTCCGGAAGATATATATTAACATTAATTATAAGACAGAATAATATCAAAAGTTCAACACAGGGATTGCATATACCCACAAATCCACATAATAATTTAATAATAATCGAAACTGCAAACGCTACGCATAGACTGACACGCTTTTACACGAATTCTAAATATGTAGGCTACCGGAACCTTTTATTTTCAGGTCCAGCCGTTATAATAATTGCAATATCTATACTCTATATTATATATCATTATGTGATGTATCTAGAATATCCCGGTTAACAAGACCGTGCAAATAAACAAAATAATCACCAGATGTGTCAGAACTGTTGACGTAGACCCCGCCCCCATATTGTCACGTCATTTGCTTTCTATCTCTACACGATTCCAATCATTCCACCTCATTGTAATAGTGAACATCCCGTAGGCTTATATTTAAGTCTTAAAGAACATTCCTTTCCGTTTTTGGCCATATATCTCATCAATAATGTGTAGTTGAAATGATTGACAATAGAATAAATAAAAACAAAACCCTTTCTGAAATTTCGAAGCTTCTAGCAAAACACACGACTTGCATTCGTGTGGTTGCCCATGTAATTGGGATTATTGTATCATTGTTTCCATGAGCTCAATTTGGGCCATTACACTATCGATATTTAGAGTTAGACAAAAAAATCTGCTTTAAAAAGTAATGCCGGGAATTTTGACGTATTACACTCTAAAAACACTTGGGTTAAATTTGACCCAAATTGGGTCAAATTTTGACCCAAGAGAAAGTCACGAGGGAACCTAACCGTTTTGGGTCACGGTGACCCAATGACTTGGGTTGCTGTTTTTAACCCAAAATTTGGGTTGTAACGATTGACCCAAATATGACCCAAAATTGACCCAACCCCAATGGGTTACAAATTAACCCCATAATTTGGGTCAGAGTAATATTTAGGTAATATACTCCAGGGCACATGGTTAGAGAGTGCCAGCTTCAGCCAAACTGGTAGTTAGTTAGTTATGTTTTACGGCTCATTTTTAACAACGAAGGTTTAATAGCGCCGTCCACCGCCTTTTTTCCAGTTGTGGAAAACTGGGTGAGTTTCCATGATTCAATCTCTTATTGCTGAACGCTAAGCGAGAAGGCAACATGTCCCATTTTTTTTAAGTCTTTGGTATGACGCGGCCAGGGATCGAACCTGTGACCTTCCGGCTGGCAGCCGAACGATCTAACCAATGTGCTATTACCCAGTCGGTAATGGTAGTGGATGTATAACGACACATCAACAGCCAAGGTTATATATTGTCACAACCTATATTTTAACAGTTCAATGAACTAAACTCATATCACTGACCGCTATCCACGCAGGATCCCCTTACTGTAGTTACCTTTTACGACATGCAAGACAAATAAACAGGGTGTATTTTAGGCCCGCAGCTAACACAGGCAAAGATGAAGATTTAATGACAGCAACAGCTGTTGTTGTTGTAATCCGGTTTTACATCAATTTGGGCCTTTACAATTAATGCAAGGAAACTGGAGCATTAACTATTATGACTTGGATGCCCTTCCTAAGTAAGAGTCTCTTCAAAGAGGTTCTAGTGAAGCAGTCTACTCAAGGGCCGGACACGTATCCAATCCCAAGAGGAACAAAAAAGTTTATGTTATGTATTCATTTAACAAATGAATCAGTAAAGGTACCATTATTCTACCACCCACACGGGTCACATCTCCCTTTCAATCTATTATTATGACATACAGAACAATGCAATAAGTGGAAGCAAACAACTTGAATTAGGGTAAACAACATTTATTTTCTTCTCCATCCTGGATCTTCTCCTAATTAATCTTAATTTATATATATAATATAAAAAAGCAAAACAATGTACATCACTTATAATGCACCTCTACCTAGAGAACTATTCCGAGGCGCAGCACATATATTACCCCAGTCACAGGTGTGCATATTTGTTCTACACTTCTACCATCAAGTATTGGGTAGAATGGCAAGAGTTGGTTGTCAATATTGTTATTTAGGTAGATGGACGGATTAATGGATGGCTCGACATCAATTTGTTCTACACGATAACATTATCAATATTAAGTATTGGGTAGAACGGCAAGAATTGGATTGTCAATGTAGTTATTTTGGTATGGACGGATTAATGCATGGCTACAGATCGATTTTCTAACTACAAAAGATAGTAATCAAAAGGAAATAAGATTTCTGCAAACAGTAGATAGAAAGAAAGATATGTATAATAGAACATCAAAACAAATGTATACCATAACTTCTAATAGTTTTGTTGATTCAACAGAACCGTTAATGGCACCTACACGGAAATTAGAAATAATTAAATGATAAATAATCATTCTGATCTATAATATGAGCAAAGCAAGAGTCGAAGTGGAAGCGTGGCAGATCGGTCAAGTGTCCATTCTCCAAAATTGTCCTCAAATATAATGGTTTGGAAACAAAAATGAACCTGGTTGAAGTTAGCTATGTAATAATTACCTTTCTAAAGGCCAACAGACATCTAGAGGAACTGATCAGACTGAAGATATGTGAAAGAGCATGGAATTCTGAGTAGAACAGTTTTTAAAATGTTTAGAAAGCTTATTTACTCTTGAAGTTATGGTTGAACAAAGTTTTAATTTATGCGAAATTTGTGACATAGGAAGATGAACACAACTACAAATCCTTATGTAATTCTTTATAATCTGTCTAATCAAAGTCAGCTACTTGTGAATTTCAGAATGACTTTTCTTTAAACATGATGATTTGATAACATTCGAAAACATTAACATTCTTATGTTCTAAAACAATTTGCCCCAAGTCTAGCAAACAACATCGACAGAAATGACAGGGGTATCAAAAATGAAGGTTTTCCATAAGATAATAAGGATCGTTCATCTCTCGACGTCACAGATTATTGCGCAATAGCAGCTAAAAAAAAATAAAACTGCTGTAAATTGGTTAATTTTTAAACAATTTTGATGGATTGTTTTGCTGTTTTAATCGTTTTGGTCATATTTTAAACCAATTAGGCCCTGTTGCCTCTAGATGTATGTTGGCCTTTAAACATTTTTAACACGCTTAATAGGCATCAAGGTACTGATTGAGTTGACACTATGGTTGGCAGCATACAATTTAAAGTGTTTGAAATTAATGTTTAAAAAATAGAGATAAGCAGCTTTGACATAGGATTAAGTAGTTCAAATGCAAATTTACTTGTCATCATTTAAAAAGGAACAGATACTGAACTTCCTGGCAAAATTTAATTTTAATTTCGTTGTGGTGACAATAATTAATCGAAGCAACTGGCTTCAAATGTAGCTGTCACCTGCAGACACGTAGACAACATCTCCTGATATGTAAACTAATTGTATCCTGCAAAGCGATACGTATAGGTCAATTTATATACAGTGAACAGTACACTGTGTAGTGGGAGAGATCTACAAGTACATAATGAATAGATCACAGTTGGTTTTAAAAGGTGTGAAGCTAGGAAGTTTTAACATATTTAATTTTTAAGTATGCCCTAAGGGACACAACTGATGAAGAACTGGTCTTGGTATGGGAATTCGCCAAACCATAAACTACGGTCTGCAGGAAATCCCAGGAATTGTAGCACTGCCAGGGGTAAGATAGGTCAAATACATAGAAACATTTGAAGCACAAATCAACAGCCTTGAGTACAGATTCTTGGGGAATAGCTTCCCTTTCAATAATCACAAAACATTGTTCTGGCTCCAGTCTTTCACCCAAGAGTAGAACAAAGGGCTGCTTCTGTTTGACTTGATCCAAGTAGTTTGGGATATTAGTTCCAACCTGGAAGTTAAATAGAAGGAAATTTATACAATACAAACAACTCCATATTACTCTTCACTCAAAAGTCAGGGTTATTAAAATGCAATTGGATATATATGACAGTGCATGACATTGGTTCAAGAATGTAATTATTAATAACTGAACATCACACTGTAAAGGATATTAAACAGTTTTGTGGGGACAGGCAGTAATATGTTGAGGTAAGGAACAGAATCCTATAAGGTGCATTGTATTTGGAGATATGTGGAGGGACTTATGGTGGATAGACATATCTAAATCTGAAGGGAAAAAAACTTCTCAAAATGGTGATGACACATAGAATTTACAAGAAAGAGGGGATGAGCACAATTAAGATGGATAGGTTTAATGACCCATCAACAGCTAAGGTTATATAGAGTCAAAACATGTTCAATTGAACCAAACAGTTAGTTTTTAATATTCTATCAACCAAAAAGGACTTTCTACACAATAGTGTTCCTGTTTACCCCGTATTTATTGAGCATTCGTATGTTGGGACAAGCAAGTGTGTTAAAGTGCTTTGAGAAAGTGATCAGAGTATGGGGTGCACTAATGTAGATCTCCGTAGCCTAGTGGTTGGAGCTCTTGACAAACTATGGCGACACAGGTTCGATTCCTGATTGGTCTGCAACTAGTGTTTCATAACTGGTTTCTGAAATGGCTGTGGACGTCTTGATATAATGTTCAGACTATTGGATGCTTTCGGGACAGTAAAACTCAAGCTAAACAAAGATACGCTAACATCTGTAAGATGGGGAAATAATTGGCCTAAATCCCTGCTTCGTTATCATAAAAGAGCTTCGATGATGGTGTTCGTCCAAAAAAACAGGTTCAGGGTCATTGTCAATAATGAGGACATGTCATTCATTATCCTTACTCCCTAAAACCTGATCAATAATATTCAAGCACAGATTTTGTCTACCTCACACAGCGGAGTGCATGTAAACAGTAAGAAACAACAACACTTGTAACCGTACAACCTGAAAGGCATAAAATACACATCATAAATGTTTTAACATCCGTTTTCCATATTAATATGGGTTGGACAAGTGTTTCTCCTCCAAGCATATCTGTCCCTAGCTAGATCACGAGTGATACCCTTCTCCTGCAAATCTCCCCGAACAAACTCACCCAACGTCTTCCTATGTCTCCTCTAGGTCTTGTACCATCAATTTCTAGCTATCTGCATTTACTAACCCAGTTCTCTGCAACCATTCTTTCAACATGTCTAAACCATCTCAACCTTCTCATTTGCAAACAGTCACTAATCCTAACCAGCTTAAGTCAACAAGGTAATTTGTTCATGGAAGCTACTAAAACAAGGTGGTTTTGTTACCTTCTGGACATCAATAAAGGATGATGTGGCATCATTTATGCTTGCTCTCATCACCTTCCCTTTGACTTTCCTGGAACCCGGAGGGAGTATGCAGGGAAAACATTGCAATGCAATGTTACACAACTGGACATCTAAAAAGTATAACAAATTAGCACAGTTAAACAATTAGTTTAGTTAGACAGGATAAGTTGTTGTTATAGGGTTTAACATCAATTTTCCACACAAGTGTGGGCTAGACGGGGGAATGAATGTAAAGGAAATTGGAGCATTAACTAGTATTATGGACTTGGATGTCCTTCTTAACAGTCTCCTCAAAGAGGATCTAGTCAACAAAAAAACCTACAGAACTGACTGACAACCAGCCATCAGTCTACTCAAGGGCCGAACACGGTGTGTCCAACTCCAAGAGCAAACCAACCGCATCATTCCTGCCTGGAGCAAGCACATCCTCTGGTACAGCCAACCAGCAAGCGGTCCACTCAGGGGCAGAACACAGTGTATCCAATTTACTAAGTAGACCACTTGCACGACCAGGCTAGCTGAAACCACAACAAATGGGTTGCTGGAAATCTATTGATGAGAAGACCAGCTTACACCAATTCAACATTTGATGTAAGTGGGAGTGTGGCCTGGCGGTGTGGGTGTTCGCCTGACGTGCAGAAGTCCCCGGATCGATTCCTCGGTGGAACTTTTCCAAAGCAGCTGCATTTGTAGTCGTGTTGGGCGTGTTCTCGGTCTCGTAATTCCCGGTGTAGCTGCTTTGCAGTGATGCTGGATAGTTCTGGGAGTGGGGATGTCATAATGGGATTGTTCGCAATGAGTCTCGTCCATTGTGGCTGCCATGCATTTGTGATGGAAAAGTGTCTCCCACTCCTCCAGACCTTAAGAAAGTGGTTAAAGTATGGAGTTCACCCACGTCCGTCGGATGGGGACGTAAAATGGCGGTCCCGGGAGCAGGATGGGATCGGTTACATGCCTGCCTCGTTATCATCTGAGCACTAGTCGAGAAGAGAAGGCGAGTTATCGCCGGTGCTCATCCACGATCACAGGATCAATTATGAGGACACCGTCCTTTCTGATCCTTACTCATCATATCGTAACCTTTACCCAACTTAGAAACTATGAAACATTAATAAGTTTTGGTGACATTGTCCTCATTAATTCATATGAATTGATCCTGCATCCGTGTGTGTGTTCATGGATGAGCACCGAAGAACGTTGCCTTCTCTTTTCGACTAGTGTTCAAATAATAATGAAGCAGTGGTTAACAAATCCCATATTACATTCCCATCCAACGTGTGTGAACCCCAGACGTTGAATCCTTCTCAAGGTCTGGAGTGGAAGCGACTTTTCCAGCACAACTTTCAGTTGTGTTTAACATTTACATTCAATTTTTGATGTTCTGAAAATAACCTTTGGTTGGTACTATATAACCGCCAGGTTGGTGTACCGTTAAACCATCTATCTATCCAGCACAACTGCACTCAGCGACGATGGAGGAGCCTTATTGCGAAGAAATCCCACAAACGATCCCCCAGAAATTACATAACTCCACTGAAGGCCAGCAGAGATGGGAGCCAACACAAGAACTTGATCGTTGTAACTACAAATACATCCACTTTGAAAAAGATGTATGTTTTTGTTTGGCGAAGGATTCGATCTCGGGACTTTCAGCATTTCAAAATCGGACACTCGACCGATCGGGCCACGCGTCCACTCATTATGTTCTGGAAATTAAAAATAATTTTCCAGCCTCCTTGCATAGTATACATTTCATGAAATAAAATATATATTTCATTTTCATGTCATTTGATGATTGTACATTTGGAACTAAATCAAACCTTTATAGAGGTAAGCTTATTGCTGCAAGCTAGGTAAAAATGAACTTGTTGTAGCTGGAGATCTCAATGGTCATGTTGGTAACAGAGCAGATGGTTATGAAGGTGTGCATGGAGGGTGTGGCTATCATCATCATCATAAACGTTTTATCGTCCGTTTTCCATATTAATATGGGTTGGACGGGTACAAGTGATTCTCCTCAAAGCATATCTGTCCCTAGCTAGATCACGATTGATACCCTTCTCTGGCAGATCTTCCCGAACAACCTCATCCCACGTCTTTCTAGGTCTCCCTCTAGCTCTTGTAACATCACTTTATAGATATCTGCATTTATTAACCCAGTTCTCTGCATCCATTCTTTCAACATGTCCAAACCATCTCAACATCCCAACACAGTCACTAATGCTAGCCATCTCAAGTCTACCTCTCCGCTCATTTGAGCTAAACCTGTCCTTATGTTCCACATTGCAGATCCAGCGAATCATGCATATCATTCCTTTCTAACCTCTGAAGATCTTCAGTCTTAACAGCCCAGGGTTTGGGGTTAGAAAAAAGGAAGGAGATATAATTCTTGAGCTTTGTTTAGCTACATGTGATTGCTTCAAATACTTTCTGTAGGAAAAAAGACAATCACCTAGTAACATACCAGTCGCCGGGTGAAGTAAATACCCCACATAGATTAGGCCTATGCACTCATCAGAAGACGCGATATGAAGTTTCTCAAGAACATACCGTTATTTTGGTCTAGCTTCACTTGCAGGTGACGTTTCCAGTCATTCTGCTTGTCGGCATAACTGACCACCCGTTCTGCCAGACCTGGCGTCCATGTAAAATAGATTCTGTCGACAACGCTGGGGTGCAGTATCGAGAAATCAATATCTATCTGCAAGACAAAGAGCACAGTGAAAAATAAAGAAATACATTTTAGTTATAAGGGAACAATTTATCTGGATTTGCATAGCACTTTGCCAGTCAAAATGAGGCAATTGCTACTAAAAAGAAACTTCGATTAGCACTATTTTTCCTTACTGTGTATAGTGCAACGTACTGTGACAACCAACATTTATGTCATAGTGCTAATGAAAATATACAAACTAAATTATTCCCCGGTTATACAACAGTGGTACAAATTACTAGCATACTAACCCAATGAATCTCTCCAAGTGTTAAGTTGCATTGTATGGTACATGCTTTAGATAGGCATGTTTAATTCCCAACTTACTGGTTTATGAATCTTCAAGCGACACTCTTGCATGTAAGTCTCAACCAGAGTTTACAATTGTAATCCCAAGATTGCTAACACACATTCATCTGATGAACTTTTAACACAGGGTTGTCATACCCATATCAATCAGAACAGCACCAGTTCTCAAACGCCATGATCCATTAGTTGTCAAATGAGATGCGTGTGCACAACGGTGACATGATCAAACCAACAAATATAATTTGTAAAGTTATGTTGAGGAAAAAATCATTAAGTCACGTCCTTCGAAGCTGAAACACAGATCAGTTGGATAAGTTATTGCCACACCCTTGGGCTCAGAGAAAGTGGTCAATCATTGGATGGGGATGTAAAATGGTGGTCACAAAACAGGATGAGATCCCTGCTTCGTTAACATATGAGCACTATTCGAAAAGAGTGGACAAAATTTGAAGGTGCTCATCTACGAACAAAACCTGCAACATGATCTATTTATGAGAACATATTTTTCTTACTCACTAAGCTTAACTATGTTAGTACACCTATAGTGATCTATTACAAATTGGACAAAACTTATTGGTTTCTCAATTTACGAGCGATGAACTTACCTATCAATCTCACCAATACATATTGTAATCCAATATTACTGTTACCAAGTAGCTGAAAACTTTTCCTACAGAGGGCGTCCTACCTTCACCCTAACCCCCTGTCACCTCTGACCTAATATTGGAATACAATATGTATTGGTGAGATTGATAGGTAAGTGATGTTGTGAAGTAATATTGATCCTTCTTACCATCCCTGGAGTGTCAAGAAGCCGTGGATACTGAATAAAGACTTCCTTCACTGGTTTATCCGGATTTTCCCGAATCCAGGCTAGCCTACTGCGTGCCGTTTTCCTCTGATAGTCCTTAACTTGACTGAGAGGTTCTTTGTTGTGCTTTAGCCATTGCTTCATCGCATCAACTTCAGCAGGTTCAACAATTTCTGAATTATAACAAAACATAATATGAACTATCCATACTCCACAGTGCTGTTATAAAAGTACTTTAAAAAGAAGGTCCCTTGCTCGTAAGCCGGACCATTCCGGTTATTGCGGGTGATGGGGCTAAAACTCCAGCAGGAAACGGAGCACTCCGAGTACTGCAGTTTCCTAACGGCACTCTAGTCTCCCCTGTTCGAACACATACGGCGTTGCCAGATCAGACGGCCGGTAGTATGCCTGCTGCAGCCGCTCCAGAGACCGGGAACCATAGTGGGAATAGGGTGGCGTCCGGTCGGAGATCAGATAATCTCTGATTCTCTGGAGTCCGACCCAGGTGCGGGTTACAGGAGAGCGGCCAGCTATAAGCATGGCCCTCCCCAGCCTGTGTACGTATGCGTCTCTGATGCCTGATTTGAGCATTTAATCGCCAAGCTATGACCAGTGATGGTAGACATTGTGGTCGGTCGAGCAGAATGCCAGCGCCGTGTCCATGACGAGCCAATTATAGCTCATGCTGCATCGGCATAGCAGCGCAGGCCGAGGTTAATGTTCCCCGCAGGCTATCCATCTATACATATATCCACCCATCGATATATCCAGGGAGTTGCAACTCCCTGATAGATCTACCAAATATATTATTTGGTGTTTAGGTGTGTTTGCAGCGCTTTGTTGTATACACGACAACATTATCATACTTGGTGAGTGGATGCCCATGATTGAGGCATTTTCTGACCACTTCTAACAGCTATGGTCATATAGAACCACACTATGCCTTTTGTATACCAGTTAGGGACATTGGATATATATGTATCATCACTCTGGTGGAATCGAACCAGGGACCTTTTTCGGTTACGAGTCCAACGCCAGGAACAAACATATTAAGGAGGTTTTGGGGTCAAAGGTCTAAGGAATGATGAACGTGTCAGCATGCTGAACAGACCATTTATTTATAACGCCTAAATATTATAGTTCAAACAGTCAGGATGGAAGGGACCACGGCATGTGTCGCATTCTGGTTGGCATAATATAAAAAAAAACACCAGCCGTGTTATTATGTCCCTCATGATAAATGATGGGTGAAGCATGTCTCCTGGCGGGGATCGAAGCCATGACAATCACTGTCTTCGTCCATTATAGTCAATATCCACTGGTTGTGTCATCTTTACGGGGGTATTTGTCCAGGGGATATTCGTCCCGGGGGTAATTTGTCCGGGGGGGTAGTTGCCCGGGAGGTATTTGTCCTCGGTGGTAATTGTCCTCGGGGGTATTTGTCCGGGTGGTACTTGTCCGGGGGGTTTATGTCCGGGGGATAGTTGTCTGAGGGGGATTTGTCCGAGGGGGATTTGTCCGAGGGGGATTTGTCCGGGGGGGTAATTGTCCGGGGGGTAACTGCCCTAGAACCGAGATGTATACAATGTAACCCGGTACATGTACATAAGTCTTATTGGGACACTGTATGGAACATTGGAACTACATATATAAAATTAACAATCACTATCACACTGAACTTGTAGAATATGGCAAAACAAAATGAAAAATGACCATCACCTTCTTCCAATTCCATAGAACTGATGGATGAACACGAGGTATTAGGATCTGGGCAGGTAATCTTCGGAACAATATTTAGCCCAGCTGTCTTTGCCATTCTCTTTCTAACGTTCCTAAGCCGCTCCTCCAAACTGCCAGTAGCCGCATGCAGGGCAATACTTGGGGTGTACCAGGCCTCCTGTGTTACAGAAATAAAATACGCTTTGCATTCTGCTGAAAAAAGCTTATCGAGATTTTGAAAATAATACTACCCGGAATTGTGGCATACAATACCATGCAATAAAGATGGTGTCACTCAGCATCTTCATAAACGTTTTAACGTCCGTTTTTCATATTAATATGGATTGGACGGGTATGTGATTCTCCTCTGAGCATAACTTGTTTAAGAATCATCACATGTAATGTTGAGGAAGTGTTTAAGAGCCGAATGCCTTCCTGACGCCAACCCATTTAAGTCCATTGGTCTTATTATCGAGAGACCAACTCTAGGTGACTGCCAACCAATGCTATCCCCCACCAGATGCCAACCTTGCATTTGTAGGTCAGTGTTCAGCAATTGTCCATGGTCTGTGAATTCAGGCTTTAAAAACATATTTTCAGATAAAATGATCAACAGCATGAAACAGCAGTGACAGCATGCCACAGAAAACCTTCCATGTTTTAGAATTTGGTATTTATCAATTAAATTCAGGATACAAATTCATCAGAAAAAAGAGATTAAAACAATCAATTAACCCTCCAGACCAATTATTGAACAAATTAATATAAATTAACAGTTTTATTTTCAGAGATGATTTTGTGTTAATTTACATTTGTATGTCAGCATCAGAGGATGTATAGACATGCTATGATTTCTAAAGGGAATCTAAATGATTGATGCCACAATATCACCTCTCAAAATCATGCAGATGTTGCATGCATGGTAAGTAATATGACTTACATATCCTTTTCCATCTTCACCCTTCAGCATAGGGAACTGCTCAACAATACATATAGCAAGAGACTCCTTCATACATGATTTTGGCCTGAAGTGAGAATAAAATTTATATTAAATGATTTACTTACTGTAACTTAAAGGAATACTAAAGTCTAGAATTTAGCTTTTATACATGTATGTGAAAGAGAATTAAATTCTAAGCAAACTGGTGAAAATTGCATCTTGATAGCTCTTGTTGTTATTGATGGCATTCTAAACATGTTAGGCTACATAGGTATAGGATAATGTTTTCAATGGAAATCAACTAAAACAAGCATACTGTGATGTCACTCCTGAACAACGTCCCAAAAGGTCTTTGTATTTCTTTAAAGTTTGAACAATGATTCCACTTTGAAATTTTCATTTTTTGCAAATAAGCTAAAGAGAATGTGTAGTACATTATATGACCAATGATTTCCATGCAGTTGCATTGTATTACGTGAAATAGTTCATGAGAGATTGTAGTATGAAATTTAAAGAAAAACAAAGACGATTTGGGAAGTTGTCCAGTTATGACATCATCACTACTTGCTCAAGTCATTTTGTATTGTCCATGGCTACAACATTTAAAATGATATAACTCAATGACAACAAGAGCTATGAAGATGCAATTTTTACCAGTTTGCTTAGAATTTAATTATCTTTCACATATAAAAGCTAAATTCTAGACTTTAGTATTCCTTTAACAAGAAAGCCAAGAGGCTTAGTGATTCCTTGCCAACAATTTTACCTCGACCAGAAACTATAGAGATAGTCTATTTTCTATGAGGAATTCACATATCAAGTATGAACTCAATCAACAATTACAACATAACTAATTATGGTGTTTACAAGGTTTTCAGTATTTGCCCTCATGTGACCTTAGACCTCCACCAAAAACTGTTGAGATAATATACTCACCATATGAGACACACCAAGTGTGAGCTTAATCAAAGTTTGTTGCACTAATTTGTTGTCTACACGGTTTTTAGTCTTTGACCTATGTTGACCTTTGACCTCTACAAAAACCAATGAGGTTCCTGTACTCATTAGGATGAACCTACATACCAAATATTAAGTTTGATCAAGCTGAACTTTTGGAGATAATGTTTACAAGGTTTTCAGACTTTGACCTCTGTTGACCTCAAATGACATTTGACCTCCACAAAAAACAATAATCTTCTTGCACTCATTAAGGTGAACCCACATACCAAATATTAAGCCTAACCAAGCTGAACCTTTGGAGTTTGAGTATTTACAAGGTTTTTAGACTTTGACCTCTGTTGACCTCAAAATGACCTATACAAAAAAAAAATAGGCTTCTTGTAATAATATGGACCTAACTACCAAATATCAAGTTTGCCCAAGCTATAGAATTTGAGATATCGTGTTTTAGAGCCAAGGCGTCACATATACACACACACACACACACGCACGCACAGACATGCCATGCATCTCCTAGGAATTTAAAAAAAGATACCTTCAGAAAAATGTCCCATGCACACATCCTCGGACGTTTTGGAGTCCTCGGAATATTGGTGTGTTAACATGTACAAGTGCTCGATATAAATGCAGCAACTGATTTCCAAATGAACTTAAAGAACGCAACTAAAAATGTCAAGTTTTAAAGTATCTCCGAGGACTTTTACTAAAGGGCGTTATAGGGTAGGGTGAGATGTTTAGACTTGCTCTAACGCATTTTCGTCCGACAACTCAATTTTAAGTCCTCGGCAGCAAAAAATGTCCTCGGACGAATAGTGTGTTACAAGTCAAGAACAAGTCCTCGTTGAATAGGAATACACACGCACACACATACATGTACACACGCACTCATGACCGCATAGATTCCTTGTTAACAAGGAATCAATAATTAAATTAATATTCATACTATAATGCACTGCAAAGCAAGAAAAATACACAGTTGGTGCAAGCATATGTATTTGTTTATGTAATTGTGTGAACAGTAAACACAATTTTGGGTTTTATAATCCAACTTTATTTTAAAGAGGGTAGTGAAGTTTTATGTGTTGAAATTGGCCTTGTAAAAACGTAGTGTAATTATGATGTACAGTAGAAGCAACTTAAAATGGCCATGCTAAATCTGAGGGAGCCAGACGTTATATATATGGTCCATCACTGGGTTTACTCAGTCTCCAAGAGTTGCTTAGTGCCTTATGGGAAGAAAGTTTGTAGATCTCCCATCAGACCACCAATATGATGAAGTGCAAAAGAAAATGTCTAGACTCAAGTTGGTCTGAATGGAAATCCTTAATAACAGATATGGAACATGAACTGAAAGATCTAGAGTGACTTTTAACAGATGGTGTATGGAAAGTCAAGATGTGAACCATGAGTGAGCTGTACCCTACTGTATCAAACTTTGTTGCTTGGAAAATCTTTTAGATGATTCTAATCAAATATTAAAAAAAAAAAAAAAAAATACTCTCAAGCTAAATATAATATAACATAATATACCATAATAGTAAAAGGGCCAGAAAGGACACATTCCTCATATAAACAGCCCACACATAAACACTTATTAATAAAACAACCATAAAAGCGACGACATACTTCTACACTGACCCTGTTATCCATCATAGCAGTAATGTCATCAATAAACTGTAGTAAGTTTGAAACACAGGAGTGCTTTGATAAGAAACCATGCTGGGAAACATTTAAGAGTTCATTTCCTATCAAGTGATCCATGATACCATCTTTCATTATGGATAGTCTACTGTAAGTGAATAGTGGTTGGATAATTAGTAAATAATTATAGGTAGGAGATAATTTTGATAGTAGCATTTGCTTGATGTATCCCATGACTCACATGTTTTAAACTAAAACGGTTAAGAAAAAATAAGTTTAGTCATAGTATTTGTTTTCATACAACATTTGTGAATTATTTACACACCTATCTCCAAATTCTTCAATGAGGTGAGAAATGAGTATCCTGACAGCTTTGATACGTAACTTGTTGCTCAGAAGACCTTCTTCCATTTCGGATATAATATCATCACCGTCAATACTGCCTTGCAGGATTTGTTTAATATCCTTAAAATAATACAAAGAGCAAAAAAAAAGTTATGGCAGATATGTATAAAATTGCTGCCCCACACCAAGCACTGGCACAGATCACACGTCGGCTGGGGTAGCTGTTTAAGCAATCCACTATGGGTCAGGTGCGCACGTCCCAGCCCAACTCCACCGAGAACAATCTCCACCCTGCGACCACACTTGGTTTGTACCAAGTGTGGAGCTATCTCAGCAGCCAATTTTGGAGCTATCTCATGCAATCCGTCCTCAATCTGCACATCCCACTCAGACTGCCAGTCCTGCCCAATTTCCTTCCCCCTTTACACCGCACCCAAAACCACCAAAACAGACCGCCCCGCTCGATGACCCCCTCTCCCCCACCACGGCACCGCCCCCCAAGGACCCGTATTCAACAGAGGTCGGTCTTCGATACACAGCATGTCCTCGGTCGTCATACACGCACTTCCTCACACTACCGTGATCCATGTTTTAAACATCGTTTTCGGCACATTTAGGACCTACCCCTCTATCGGAGAAGTTTTGACCGAGGACCGGATTTTCGGACCTCGGTCGGCAAAATGTCCTCGGTTGAATATTGTGTGAACAGGTTCTTGTCCTCGCTTCGGAATGAATACAAGTGCACACATACTTACACACACATACACACAGGGTTAGAGAATATTTTGAACTTCGTTGTTAGGAATTTTCAAGAGTGTAAGTTTACAGTAACAAAACAAATAAAAAAAACTAATTTGTATTGTAAGTTTGGATTGTTAATTTTAAATCAAACCTCCCACCTCCCATGTTAGCTCGTTAGTTAGGTTTTACGGCTCATTTTTAACAACGAAGGTTGAATAGTGCCGTCCACCACCTTTTTTCCACTTGTGGAACAATGGGTAAGTTTCCATGTTCCAAATCTCTAATTGCTGAACGCTAAGCGATAAGGCAACATGTCCCATTTTTTTAGACTTTGGAATGACGCGGCCAGGGATTGAACCCGGGCCTCCCATGTGGTGCTTAGAATGCTGTCATGGTTATTTCAAAAACTGTGTATTTTTGTACATTTTAAAATCAGAAACGAGAGATGAAAATAAACAGTGAAGTAATCAGATGGGAGGGGGGGAGGAGTAAGTGGGGAAACATCTCTCCTGTCTCTCCCCTGCTGCTCCAAATGGACATTTCAGGATTCATTGTAAAGTAGTATTTAATAACGTTGGCACATACCATGTCCGTTGCCCCCCTCAGGCCCCTCTACATCAGATTGTGAGTGTGACCCCAAATACAAAAGTCTAGTTATAGCACACTGTACTGTAGCTTACATTACTATGGTGACTGTCATCATGTCATCTTGACTTCTAATGACACAGATCCCATCAATGATGGTGATGAAAGTCACCATAGCCCACAAATCGATGACTGGTTGCCCTAAATGACAATTTTTCTAAGAAAAGTACTTACAAAATAAGGTTTCTGCCTCTTGTTAGTGCTGCTTGAATTACACATAGAAGTAGTAGGCCTACTTCCAGGATGATGTGATTTAGAATTAGGCGTACTGGTGATAGGAGCTTGGCCATCTACATTACACGGCAACCCTGTTGAAGACTGTTCAGTCTCATTTATCTAAAATAAAGACAAATTGGATATAAATCAAAAGTTATTACCAATACTTTTTAAAAAAGAGACTTTGAAACTTGATACTGTACATACATCTAAAATCAAGTGTTTACAATTATATACAATGTTAACATTAAGAATCCAGATAGTAAATAAACAATGTACTGGGTACTGTAGGCTGAAGTGTAACCAATAGTATCCTACAGTCTAGACTCTAGACCAATGCAATAAACACAAAACCATGCTCTGTAGCATATTCTCCTAAAGAAATAGAAGAAATGTGATAATTAATTGCAGCCATCTTGGACAAGTAGGAAAATGGGTGCTCTTTTAAACATTAAAAATCTATAGTGCCCTTTTCTCAGTTTTCTGTAGTCTTTTTTCTGTGCCTTATAAATTCTTATTTCTGTACTTGATGTTTGTCATACAGTATCTCATGTGCAGTACATTAACTACTGTACATTAATGTATTCACATAATCACAAGGGGATTTTTTTGGCAGAAATCATCATCTTAATTTACAAATATATCACCAATAAAACAGTTTATTAACAGTAGGTTAGTGTTAGCATTAAGATGCACGATTGTGGGATTTCCGCACTTTAAAGGGGATTCCAGCACATTTGAAAAAGTAAGGGGGTGGGGGTCAAATCCCCCTAAATAATCAATTTTAAACCTACTTTTGATATTTGCGATTCTGAAAATCCTCCCCCCCCAAAAAAAAAAAATTCAGGGCATATTTTAGTGAACAGATTTTGATTAGCATTTTCTCACACAGCTTGACTGTCGTAATACTGTTGTATGTATAGGGACAAAAACTGCTAATCATTTGACTAGCAATTGCCTCATCTTTGGTAGCAAAGTGCTAGATGCGAATCCAACTAAAATATGCCCTGAAATCTTCAAACACCCCCCCCCCCCTTTGGATGGGGGACATTCCTCTCAAATCTGAAAACCTAGTGCAAACACTGCAGTACATGTAGGTTCCCAAGTTCTTATATTACTGTAGAATATATTGAATTGAATTCATTATGCATACCTACTGTAGATTACTGTACAGCGATCAAAACGTGTATCTGGTGGCTATGTAGAATATGGGGTTGTTGTATTGTGCAGATTGATTTGCCTGGAGAGGGTTGAAATCCACTAAGTCATCAATAGAGGTAATTCCAACCTTACGAGGAAGTCCTTGTTCAACCTCATAAGCATGGAAATGTCTGGATATGCCCGTTGTTTCCCACTTTTCAAATACTAATCTGACAACATAATCCATTGCTATGATATTAATAATTTTACCAAACACAGGATCCAGGTCAGCATTCTTGCCTACCACTACAAATTGATGTTTCTTGTAGGTATTGCCATATACCTTACACCAATTTGGTAGATATACCTCATCATATAAAGCAATTCTAAGTCTTTGTGATATGAGGTCAGCATCATCAATTGAATTTAGGATAACTGTGGATCCTGCTCCAACTTCTATTTCCTGTTCTACAAAATTCTTTTGGGTTAGCAGATTAAAGCATAGCAGCATTTGATTTCTGTAAGCCAGTGTTTTTGCAATATTCCGAAAATTGCACACAATATGAGAGAGTCTTCTTGAAAAGTTGTGTTTCGCTTCAAAACGCATTGCCCAAAATCTTACAATTGGACCTAGTTGTTGTATGGTACGAGGGTAATGGGTCATATGATGATGCTTAGGTTTCAATTTTCTTTCATGTCCAAATAGAGCAAGAAAATGGCGATGATGATCTTCAATACGTTGCTTCAAAAATAAAGTGTCTGCTTTACTGACAACAGGAGAAAATATGATGTGCATACATTGTAATAACAAGAGCAAAAGCTCCCAGTGCTCATCATCCTCAGCAACCAAATCACCAATAATAAGAGGTATATGTCGCATTAAACACCACATCTGTGCAGCGTTCTGTCCAGGGGCACCATCTGGGTGTGCAAAAGATGTAGCCGAGAAGATACAAGGCTTATTACTGTTGTCACTAGACCCATAGTTGTAGCTGACAATCCTACTGTTAAGTAAGTTTAAATCAAAACATTCTTTATCAATCAGAGCTTTCAATACAAGTTTAAGTTCCAATGGGCAGACACCCTCCAGCATGTCATGCATGATATCTTGCACAAAGTTTTCAACAACATGAAAGTGGTGAACTCTGTTGAGAGGACAGTTAGTTTTAACACCTGTGTTTGGCAAATCCTCAGCATTCACGTCCATTTGATAATTTTCTCTAGTACGGAGCATGTCATGTCTCTCCTTTACTGCCAGTTGAGCTTCAGTTCGATGGAATTTGCAAGTTCTACACGGATAATTAGCAGTGAATCCTTGTGAAAATCCAAACAAGGCATGTAAGCCGAGGTTATCGCCCGTTACTTGAGCTATCCCAATTCTGACTATTCCCTGATACCCTGTAGCATTTATTTCAATACCATCTTGAATTAGAGAATTCATGTCAGCAATAAGGGGTTCAAAAATTGGTTCATACCCATACAATTTTGCATCCGCAGCAGTAAACAACATTATTAAATAACAGTTATTTAGCAATGAACGAAACTTTGGATCTAGATTGGTGATGGTGCAGTAAACTGCTCCCAGTTTGTGAGTGCCAGCTTTGGGACTTAGTGGGTTTGTGACTTCAAAATCATCAATGTATAATAACAATTTTATATTATTCCGACATTGAAAAAAATCACTTTGCTTGCAATGATTACCATCATGGAAATCACGCATAAGTCCATCCTGACTTGGAATGTGATTGTTTAATATACCCATAAAGTCTTTACTCTCTAAAATGAGTTTCATAAGAGGTTTGATTGGCACATACTGGAATGAAACATTCTTCATAGCTTGGTAAACATTTCCGGTTTGCCTGTTATTCCTTTGATAAAATGCTAAACCAATTGGAATTTCCTTTGGTGCAAGAAATGTGCCACTTTCTAAAAAATACTTTCTTCTCATATAATCTCCCTTAAATTTGGCAAAAGGATTTTCACAGCTTTCGAAATCATCCATCAATGAGCGAAATGAGTTATTCTCAATTGGAATCATGTTTTCTGCTGCAAATCGACATGTTTTGTATTTGAGAAAGGAAACGATGTCTTCCATTAAATCAGATGTTTGTTCTACAACACCATCTATTGTAGACTTTGCAACACTACTGGATGCTAACAGCTGTGCAAGAAATACTGCAACTCTTTCTTCTATTTCTGCTTTATCAAAATTATCCCACATTTCATTGTTTTGGTTGACTTCCCCTCCAATATCATAATCCTCAGCATCCGACTCATCATCATTGTCTTCTCCCAATATATCATGTATTTCAGCTTGAGGATCATCATTCAAATTTTCCTCTACTTGTGCATGTTTGGATTTCAAATGAACTTTAAATGAAACTACATGATTTTTAAATGTTCTGGAACATCCATCTTGAGAACATATGACAGATTTTGTAAAGTATCTACCAGAAACAAGTGAGTGAATGTTTTTTAAATGCCAAACTAAATCATTAGAAGCCCCAATAATAAGTTGTCCACATTTAAAGCATGTGTATCCCATTGTGCGTTTGGTTAAATAGTAATTACCACTTCCTGTCCTTCATTCTCTATAATAGATTTAATCCTTCTTGCTGTCTTCAATCTTGGACCCAAGGGAGGAATTAATTCTTTCAGAGTCTCGCTGTCCAAGTATAAAAAGCTTTCTCTATCTATCGCATTGTCTGTGGGGCAAAAACAAAAGAAACTACTTAATTTATTATTTTATATTGTCGAAAGTCTTTTGGGAGGTGTTCCAACTAACCCCCTATGTTCCGATACCCAATATGTTCTGACTCCGACAAATTACGGTAGATGCAAGTGGGAGGTGATTGTTATCGCTGCTAAATGTAAGCTTTCAGTACAACACTTTTGTTAAATCGTATTAGGTACCTGTACAGGGATGTGCCCACGCTGGGCGGCACCGGGCGGCACCGCCCGGCAATGCCGCCCGGCACTCCGCCGAAAAAATCGAAATCCGCCCGGCACTAAAAAAAAAATATATATATTTGTTGTGCCGAAAACGTTTGTTCCTTCTACAATTGCTCCAAATACGTCACAATATCATGTTTTTAAGGCTTGAATGCTTGACTTTTATTCATTGGAGTAAAAAACAAAACCGTCTTCTGAAACACCTTGTCCGAGACACATTTGTGCCGGTTAATTTTACCCGGCACTCAAAATATTCTGGGCACAACCCTGCCTGTATTTTATAACTTTTTGGAATAGTTTGCAGCCAAAATGAAAAATTATATGCATTCATTTGGGATATATATTGAGAACCCGAATGTGACGCATGCCGCAGTTCCTTGCTCGTGATTGATCTGAAACAGCCTCATCATCTCATAACAAGAATACTATGTATGCTGTGATTCCTTGATTGGCCTGCAAAAAAAGTGTAAAAAAAAATATTTAGCTTTGAAAAAATAAATGTCCCTTTTGAAAAAAAAAATCGCCTTGGAAAAAAAAATTGACTTTGAAAAAAAAATGTGCCTTTGAAAAAATATTTTGCGTTGAAAAAAAATAATTTGCGTTGAAAAAAAAATTGGCCTTTGAAAACAAAATTTACCTTGAAAAAAAAAATTGCCTTGAAAAATAAATTTCCCTTTGAAAAAAAAAAGGGCCTTGAAAAATAAAAAATTGGCCTTTGAAAAAAAATTGGCCTTGAAAAAAATTCCTTTTGAAAAAAAATGGGCTGTAGGACTGTAATACTCCCAATAACTCCATACCAGGTTTGAACAATTCTGGCCCCCCTGATGTGATTTTCGGCCCCCCCTTATGGCAAAGCCCCTCTCTGGAAATGAAATATTGACCAAACTTACTTTAGTGTTCATTTTTGGAAAGAATATTTCAACTAGGCTTTAGCTAATTGCAATTTAGTTCTTATTTAACTTGTAAAACGTACACATAGCCTAGGCCTATTGTGATATAATTTTAGTGCAATTTTCAAACTGTGAAAAGTTTTTGTACAGCAGAGACAAAATTAGTGTGTAGGCCTAAGTCAATGGACGGCCGAAAATCACCACATGGCCGAAAATCCCCTCTTTTACCCTAGCCTAGGGGGTGACACTAAAACGAATGCCAAACGAATGCCCATTGAAACACACGTAAAATCGACGAATGCCAACCGAATGCCCATTGACTCACACACAAAACCCGAATGCCAATAGACACTATGGTAAAGCGAATTACGGAAGCTTTGAATAGACTGTAGTTAGAGTTTAGACACGACAAGCTGCTAGGGAGGGGGTGCCCCTTCCCCTTTTAGGAAATTTATATAGGAATTTGGAGGTCACCTCATGTGTGATTAGTGTAGAAATAGATCCTGTGGTAGGGGTTGAAGGGGAGGGGTGTCCCCCTTTATAAAAAAATCGGGATTTGGCGTTTACTATATTGACATAGTGTTCAGTGTGTGATGTAGGCCTATATGTATTGGCATTCGTTTTAGTAAATCAGGCTGTGTCATTCGGCTTCATTTTGGTATGCTGTGTGGTTTATCTATTGGCATTCGTTTTAGTGGATCGAAATGTTTGGGATTCATTTCAATATGCACAACATGCTCCGTGTATAGTTTATTGGCATTCCTTTTAGCTTGGGCATTCAGTATTCGACGTGCTGTACGGTTTATCTGTTGGCATTCGTAAGTTAGTGAAAAGTTTGTGCTCAGTGGTGACCGTGCATACAACTGCCATGTAGCGTTTTCTCTCCACCAATCCGACGTTTAAGTTCATTCATGTCGCTGGTAACATTTGATTGAATGTTAATTACGTGAGTTGCAGTTATCAGATGTTAACCACTGAACACGATGTCCATAAATGAATGCCAAATCTCAATTCACTAAAACTAAAAGTAAAACGAATGCCAATAGTAGTACATCACACAGTGTGACACACACTGAACACGATTGTCCATTGAATGAAAATCTCAATTCACTAAAACGAATGTCATACATATAAAGCACCCAGCTCGTCGAATTACTGAATGCAACATTTAGTTAGGACTAACGTTAGGCTAGGCTAGTATTAATGTGCACTTTGCTACTAAAAACATCGCACAGCAAGCTGGCATAAATTATTCACACTTGATACTAACACGATTATGATACATAGGCCTAGCCTACGTCCCATGGACTATACCGGCCTAACTCAATGGGCATTCGCTTCTTTCACACACTGTGAATTGGCATTCGTTTTAGTGTCACCCAGCCTAGGCTAGGCCGAATTTATTACTAGTGTTAGCCAATTGGCCTGAGTTAGTTACTGTAGGCTAGGCCTAGAAATAATTATCAATTAGGCCGCTAGGCCTAGCCTAGCCCAAAGTAACGTTAGCCTAGGCTAGACCAATAGGCTAATTAATTAATTATACATATAGGCCTAGGCGAGGTATAAGCTAGGGGGCCTAAATTTTCTTATCTGGCCTTTAATATAATGCAGGGATTTTTTTGTGTATGCCGGGCAAGTGCCCTAGGCTAGTGAGGTACGTTTACTGTAGTCTATCTAATTAGGGCACCGTTCATTGATGAACTGTTTAACCCCGGGCCCTAGGCTGGACAGGGCTATTACTTTTAGGCCTAGCCTAACGTTAAGCCTAGGCTAGGCCTAAGTTAGGCTAGGATAGGTCTAACGTTACATTTATTTAGGTTTACTTATGATAATATTACGGTTAAGCTTACGTTAGCATGATATCAACTTAGGCCTCTAATTTAAGCGAATGGAATAAGCTTTTACCTTCAAGTTTTAATCACCGCTGCAGTAATTCTTTGTTCGATCTTCACCGCTGTAGATAGTGTAGTTATTGTTTTCATGAATGTTGGTCTAAATATGATGAGTACATATATATAGCCTATAGTATATACGTACGTACGTATTACTATTACGCCTATATACTGTATGTACTGCACTGCACTGTTAAATTCAAATCTGTTCTGATCTCGCTGCTTGCTTGCAATTGCATGAGCAATTTAGGTAATGAATATTCATAAATGAGAAGGGTGCACTGAAGTAAATCGTTGAATCCACAAATAGGCCACTGTCCCAATTAAGCCAAACCACACATAAGCCATTCACACAACAGCCAGCCCAAAATAGGCCACTTTAGTGGCCTAATTGTGGTTGTGAAGCCACAGCTAGGCCACTTGAACAGTGATGTGCTCACCCTCTCTCTCTCTCTCTCTCTCTCTCTCTCTCTCTCTCTCTTGGCTGCAATTTGCTTTAAGTTTAGGGCAAAATTATGATTCGTTACTGACCTGAGGGGTCTAAGGGGAGGGAGATATTTTGGTATAGTTAAGGGTGCTTAGATGCAATATGGTGTTCTATATTGCAACTTTTATAAGTAAATTTATGTTCAAGAAGTATCCATGTCCAGAATAATATTTCTTTTCTACTAACCAATGTAGTACCAATCAAGAAAGGAGATAATATATATATATATATAATTTTGATGAAGCATACGTGTAAATGTGTCTTTGTACGAATTTTTAAGTGAATTTGACTCGAATCCCGATTCTGAGTGTGACTCATGTAATCAACGTAAGACACAAGGTCATACAACATATTACCTTCAGTGTCTGCCGAGAATCCTACGTACGGTTGGCCCTGCAACTTAACATAACTTTTTGGCACATCTTTGGGGACATGGCCCCTGTTGGCCCTCTTGGATCTACCAGTGCAGGACATTTGTTTTCTCTCTGCCAGCAATCGCCGCAAGTCGACTTTATATGGCTGCTGAACGAGCAGTGGCTTTGATCGGTCTTTACATATCATGACTCGCCTACATGCTATGATGTTAGACATTGCGCTTTGGCCACCGCCTAATATAATTCGGAAATAAATTCTAGGCACACATTTTGACAGTGGCAATGCAACAAATAACTTACAAATACCACAATAATTGCATGAATAAAAACAGGCAGCCTTTTTATATATGTAACTACTTATTTGGGGAGAATATCAGATATTCCGCCTTATCCTCCACCATGAGTATTGGGGGTGACATGTCCCCCTTATACCCACGTGATCACCGCTCTGCTCATCCTTCCCCCTTCCCCGACCGTGTCACCCCACCCAGGCATACACACAGGTCCGTCCCTCTACTTTTGAAATCGAATTGACGACGATTAGGCTCTATAAGTTTTTTGGTTCGTACACTAAGTGACATTAAACAATCCAGTCATGGTAACTTGTCTGACCTTAAGTTAGTGACCAGCTGCAACCTTTCTAAGCCACCCGTCGCAGAAATAATTTTAATATTAATAATATTAATTAGCCTACTATGACAATAATTACTACTCTCATTGATAATTATATTGAATATTTTAAGTATAACGACAATGTATAATATTAGGTCCAAATATGATAACCTCGTAATATAGACCTATCTGAATGGATTTCTTAAACTTTTCCTCCCTTCACCGAACTTCTCGGCTACCATATAAGCTAAGAACGGTTGTATATTTGTTTGTCTCTGGAGTGCGAATATCGTGTTGTAGTTACAACAACATAAGCTGAATTCAGTACGTACGTAAGCTGAATTCGGTACATAAGCTGAATTCAGTACGTAAGCTACTTTCAAAACAACATAAGCTGATTTGACGACAACACAAAATGGATTTACAACGCCACATAACGATTTGACAACGACATAACTTAAGATTACGACATCGTAGAACAAGAAAGACTTAAGCTACGTTCAGAACAACATATAAGCTGATTTGCCTGACGACAAAATGGATTTATAACGTTACATACCGGTTTAGCAACGACTTGACTTACAAGTACAACAACACGAAATACTTAGTTACTACACGGCAATAAATTGGTACAAAAGGCGCGCCCTAGACTCAATAATTCATTTTCAAGGCATCTTTCTGATGCGTGAAACTGTTTCACCCTTACAGTAGATTGGTAGAAATAACACACATAACATACTATATTGTATATTTAGGTAAATATAGTAACAATACACAACCAATCACAATGCTTTGTCATGCTCATGTTTAATGAGCTTTTGAAAAAAAATATAAGTCTACCTTTAGCCTAGTAGATCTTATCCATTCGGCAACTTTCATTCTCATGACAAACATTTCATACTTGAAAATATGAAGTGAAAAACCGCAAGCTAAGATACATATTACAATGACGACAATGAATGTCGACAATGAATAAAGCCTTTTTTAGCAAATATCCAATTACATTATGCACCATTTTATGTGAATGTGGTATCGTTGTGAAGCTAAATGTGTGCAAGATACCGACAAAGCTGAAAAGAAAGTATTTAAAACTTCTTTGAATCCGTGAGCTTTGTACTTACACTATGTTTCCTGATATTGTTATATTGCTATATAATCCAACACGTTCTTTGCACCATTATAGTTATTTAATTATTTTGGAATTGCTATACATAGAGCAGCTTGTGCAATGCTGCTAATGATTAAACACTTTTTGATCATTAACAGCCAAAAAAACAATAGTGCATTTGTTTCACTTTCTGTTTTTTGGTAAATGTCTAAACTTGTTTGATTTTCTTCCGGGTAAACTGTTACTTATTGCATAAAATAGTTGCACTTTCATGAATTCTATCTTGAATTTTAACCACACCTTATCATACAAAAGACATGTTGTGTAAAAATGGAATGGTTATCCTGTTTGGTTATTCTTGGGATAGCATGCGTAATTCAGCAAGGTAAGTTACATAAATGTCTTACTTTAATTTTAAATTTCTATACAAGTTTCGAATAAACTGTTGTACTTTTTCAGCTAATTTTTTAGAACAATTCAAGCGATGTCAAGCGGAAAATGCGACGAAAACTCTAGAGTGCTCACTGCAATTAAATGAGACGGCTTGTCTTGTTTGTCCTGTGACTATACTTAACAACGAGACTGTCTGGAAGGTTGAAGGCAAAAATATGTACCTAAATAACAGGCAGGTCGCTTTCGGAATCTTTGAAAGAAACAAATGCGATGACCAGTTTTCATCTTTAACAGTGTACAAAATCACAAACGAATCCTTCGCTTGTCATCTGCAGAACCAATTAGAGGCTCTAGCGACGTTTACTTTCAAGATTATAGGTAAGAAAACGACACCCATAGAATTATATTTGTACAACTCAAGCATTACATGCAGGCGTACATACTTTGATATCTATATAGAAATTGCAGTTGCTAATCAGCTTGGGACTGCTTGGAATTTTTATTATATATATAAAATAGTTATGGAATCAACTGGTCGCTATTGGGATCAACTAGACAATCTAACTGTTTTTTATCTGAAATTAACTGGTTTCAATGATACCAGCTGGAAAATATTTAAGTTGGGACCAGTTGAAAAATTTCAAATAGAATTTTCTGCTCTAAAACGCATTTTTATTAACTGTTTTATACTACTGTAATGATCTTGGTACATATCGTAATTATTTTACGCATGTGATAATTTTTTATAATTTATTTTTTTATAGTATATCTTTTTAGATAATGTCTTTCTTGATAATATCCTATCTCTCTTGATAATATTCAGTACATCTACAGCTGATGCACGTGATGCAGCAAGATTTGATTACAATGGAGTGCATCATCGACGGGGCATTAGAACCAGTAACCTTTATTTGGTACATTAATTACGTTGAAACCACAAATGAAACATTCCACCAGCTGTTGAATGGAAGCGCTACATCTAGAGTTACGTTTGATGTAAACATCACCCTCGTATCATGCGCTGTGAATGGTCCTTTTATCATGAGTATGAACACATCATATTCACGTTATGGCAAAAGCGACATGGAAATAGAAGATGAAGGAATTAAAGACGAAGATGATGGAAAAGGTATAACTCAGTGTGTATATATAATTACTAACATATTGTAGTAAAGTTAAGTCATATCAGATTGCAGTTCCTACAATATAATAATGCAATAGAAATTTATTTTTAGTGACCCTAATCAAATGTAGGCGCATGTTCATACCATAGGGACAACATTTTTAAACAGGAGTTACCTTGAGAGTCAAAACTGACACATCGCAAGATAGGACATATGTGATCAAGGGAAAACAATTGAAAGAATTGAAAGACATCAATTTTTCCCCGGTGAAAGGAAATTTATTTATTTGCAGATTTTGGTCGATATTAATGAGTAATTCAACCCAATTACTGGCACCATGCTTTTATGAACAAGGGAAAGAATTGTTTAATATCTGGGAAACTTTAGTAAGAGCAGGACTCGAACTTGCATATGTCGCGTTACGTGCGATTGCCTCTGTCATTTAAGCTACCAAACTCATATGGCGAAGATATTGCTGCAAGGAACTCGAACCTGACGAACCTCAAAACTCAAATGTCATCAATTAATCTCTGCAAGTCGTAATGAAATAATGAATATACATATACATATGCAACAACGGTTACAACAATTCTACCATGTCCATTATTGTAAGAACAAACTGAATATAGTAATTGTATCATATTAGTTAAATAATAACTTCATGTTTTCTTAGATGCAGTCACTATTGTGTTAGTAGTCACATTAGTTGCGGTGTCCATGGCGACAGGAATCGTGGGCTTACTGGTAAAACGTTGTAAGTTATGATTTACTTATTTTATTATGTATTGTATATGTAAAAATACATAATTGGAACGTTACATAATTTAATACAAGCCTTGATTTTTTTAATTAATAAATCCTTCAAATACATCAGGTACGATTTATTTTATTATACCATTCGTATTATGCACAACGTTCTATTTAGTTTCGCAGATGACGACAGGGTGTTTGCAAAGTCGAAAATGCGTATTCGATTTCACTATTGTTACCTAACAGTTATTATGCAACTATAAGTTAACATTGTATGGTTATATCGATTTTTTACAGATCATTACCAATGCAACAAAAGTGATGTGCCGT
>JAODAF010648433.1:0-20158 GCA_027574765.1 Molpadia intermedia
CACACACACATACACACACGCATACACACAGACACACACACACACACGCATACTTGATCGCATAGATTCCTTTCGCCTTCGGCAAGGAATCAATAAAATGTCAAACTGTTAAGTTCAGATCCTCGGTGTAATATTATTACATACATGTACAACAGAAACTTAATTAAATGAAACAATTACTCACCACTACTAGTAAGTTTTTCAACACCCATACGTCTGCTTACTATAAAGTCACAACCTCTCAGCTGGCAAACCCTTGGGTCGATACCATGCTTGAGGGCTAAAGTTGAAACAATGGATGGTGCACTGGACAGTTCCCTAGAACTTATTAAGATGACAGGTTTCTCATATCGAATTTGTGAAGCCTGAGAAAAAAAGAAAAATTTGTAAAGACATTGATGAAGATTACTTTTTGTTTTTGTCTCACTCTTTAGTCAGCAACAAACACAACACAAATGAGTACCAGACTAACCCTCAATGCAAAAGATAAAACAGTGATGGTGGAAAGTGAATAAATAGGGAAATAACAGAAACAGATCTGTTTTTGGTATCAGAGTATACCAAATTCCTTGATCTCTTCTGGAGATTTTCCTTCAATGCATAAAACAGCTACCATGGAAAGTGAAATAACAGAAAAATAAATGAGACCTAGCTCTCAACCATGAAACTATGGGGCTTGTCACGCCAATGTCACACCTTATGTTTTTGGCAGAAACAGACTATAGGCATCCAGTTATAACTATCTCTGCTACTATCTGTTTTCTGCCAAAATATGCATTAACCACTAGCATTAACAGCCAGGATGAGTGACCAGGCCCATACATTATTGTCATGTAATATTACCCTAACCTCAGTCGTAACCCTTATACTATTATCAATAATCAGTGGTCCTTTAACTCAGCCAGGAGCAGTCCTTTAAGACCTTGTAAGAATAATTCTAATGTAAGCTCTTGTTCGGTCGAGTTTGTCCCACAAGTTTGAAGCATTAAATTACGGCAATGATCAACCCCGGAACCTTGGACTAACCACCCATAAAATAAGTATAACACAACATGAATGGAGCCGCTGGGACACAGTAATTCAACATTATCACCCTGCTTTTAACAATGAAATCTCCCCCATAGTCCTACTAATAGATCCTTAACTGAACACAATGTTGATGTTTTCACAAAAGCTCAAAACAGGTTACTATGGACGTCCGTTATCAAAAAAATTTACTCATCCTACGGTCCCAACTGGTGTTGGTAACCAAGGTTGTTTGCTGAAAGCATAGGAACAGTATGCATTCAACTCGGCGTGTGTGTGCGGGTGTGTACCTATGTGATGGCGCTCGCTGTCTTGTATACAACATATGTTTTTGGTGCTCATGTCATGAATAATAATGAGATCACAGGGCCAAATGTCAAAATAACTTGGCAACTGCATGTCACAATTTGTTCAAATTTGGTATGAAGCTGTTGGTTGATAGCAGGTACGTTAAATTTGATACCTTGCATATTTATCAAGGAGCAGGGCTTAATACAATATCAATGAAAACAGTTTGTATACATGCATGATATCTCAACAAAGGAATGATGGATGTTTGTCATACTTAAAATAGTACATGCATTATAGTCAAGTAGAAACATGTGTATAGTGCTTGTATCATGAATATTAATGAGATCATAGGACAAAGGTCAAAATATTGAAGCCAAGTAGAAGCATGTTGTTTTTGGTGCTTGTTACATAAATATTAATGAGATCATAGGACAAAGGTCAAAATATTGAAATTCACTTCACAACCAGAAGGAAATTCAGTGTTAAAATTGTAGAAAACATTGTTTGCAATGTTTTTTGCGACTCATCAAGTTGACAGCAAGGAACCTCATGCATTGGGTGCATTCTGATTTTAGAATCTAATGAATATCACGACACTATGGATAATTGGATATACTAACATTTGTAACATGACTCCTCAAATTCATTTTCTGGGATGAGGTCAAGGAATCGGTCATCGTATTTCTTTGATCACCTTCCATGATTGTAACTTGAAATCCCTGTGAATCTGTCTGTTGTGTGCCGATCCCTGTTTTAGTATTGCACGTGCTTCCCTGAGATTCGCCTTGCGTTTTCCTTTTGGCAGCCATCTTCTTTCGGAATTCTGCCTGTTTCTCTTTCTGTTTTCGTAATCGTTCTTCCCTTTCCATTTGCTCCTTCGTCAACGCTGAACTATTCTCATGGGTAAAAGTATGACATGATCCTGAGTTGCTGCTGGCTGGTGGATCGTTAATAGATAGAGAAATGTCTTCAAAAGCAAGATCAAAATTGATTGCTACTCCATCCAAGTGACTCTGGTTTTCCTTCACTCGACCATTTCTTGCTTCACCATTCCGTACATTCTTCACTTTATCCTTCAGTTGTGTTTCTTGTTTATCATTTAGAGTAGCCATGACTCCCTGACCTTTGACCTTAATATTTCTCAACCTCATGTTATCTCTTGCTCTGCCAATAACAGGTTCATCACTGTAATTCATATCTGACCTTTGAACTATGACCCTAGAAGCTTTCTCTCTCTTTTCAACTTCTGAAAATCTATCCCTGTTTTTACCATTCAAATTTTTCTTCTTCGGATTTTTTATCTTCTGTTCAATATCTGAACTATCATCCGTGGACTCGGACTTTAAAACGGCTTTCCTGCCCATTCTTAATATCCTTTCTGCCTTACTTTCACCTTGTTTACGGTTACGTAACCTCTTGCAACCCGTTCCACCGATAATGTTATCCACGTTGATTGTATTCTCTAATTCACCGTGAGACACTGTTGTCAGGTTAACATTGCTTGTCGTATCTCCCACGATAACGAAACTATCTTCTGCATAACTGTCATCTTGCTGTGGCACTTGGGAAAAGATGTTTTCGTTGACTGTACCATGTGACATTTTAAAACGGTTCCGTCCAGGGTTAAGGATGGCATTCTGAGCTGGACTGCGAATAGACTTCATATAAACTGCATGCATGTCTGTATAAAAATGAATGGATAAAAAAATCATAAAGTTGCATCAATTCCAGAACTAGACTTGTAGATGATACATTTGCAATATACAATATGTGTATGTATAATATATTATTTAATATACTCGTGAATAACCTTATCATCAATGATTGCGTTTTTGAAAATTTTGCCCAATATCAATGACAAGACTCGACCCAAGAACTTCAGTGCTTCACCATTTTAAATGAGAAAGGAATGTTCGATTTTGGAGAAAATTCAGTATGTGCAGGATTGAAACTTGCCCTTATATGCTATGCATGCAGCTGTCTCTACTGACTGAGCTATCACAACTAGCAAGATACCTGGTGTAACCCGGTTCATCCAATGACCATAATTGATCTTTCAAGACCATAATTAATATTATGAATGAAGGATGGCCACATCAACAATGAAGAAGAATTGAAGAATTATTGAATTTTAGATTTTTTGTGTCGATATTAATGAGGAATGCTCTACCCACGTACTGATGATATATATACATGTAAACATACTGTATGTACACAACAGGGCATTATGTGACAAATACCCATGTGCATACTAATCAGAACCTACAGTGTATCTTGACATTGCTTACACAGTAAGTGAAATGGAAGAAACTGGATTGAAACTAAAAATCAAACATGACAATCCAGAGATTTGGTGGATTCCTTGCCATCAAAAGTGGCATAGAGACCAAATGGCACAGTGATGGATTAATTGTAAATCATTGGCCAGATGTTAATATTTATGAGACTAAATTGAAGATAGCAGAAGATGTATGGCAAGTTATTTGATTTGATTTGTGATTATTGAAACTATGAATTATGTTGTTTATTATATCAATTATGCAATTATTGAAAAGAAGTTTACCAGGAAAAGAGTGAATACAAAAGGTGAGTTTGTAAGTTATAAAAGCAACTGTTGCATATAAAATGCATACAAATGAAACAATAATGTATAACAGGTGAAACAAATGCAAAACCGACAGTTTGCGCATAACAAATTCACAACATCAGTCTTCAAGTCAAAAAACATTTTATATAAACAATATGTTAAATTCCTTACCTGATGCACAAGAAAAAGTTTAGTTTTGTACACCACAAGATAACTGGAAAATATATATTTGAATTCATCACAGAACACCAACCCCTCCACCCCCCCCTCCCCCATCCCCTTTATTATACACCAAACTAACATAATAGGATATTTGTATTTACAATTGAGCACTATTTACATATGTGGGATACTGATGCTACCCTTGTGTATAGAGATTTAATAAGCGGTATACCTGGTCTCACCTAAAATGACCTTTGACCTCTACTGAAAACAGTAGGTACTTTTAGTAACTATGGGAAAATACATACAAGACCATGTCCTCATCATGCATTTCGTCTGATTACAAGGTTTTCAGGGCTTGACATCTGTGAGCGCTACCAAAATCAGTAGGATTGGTTCGTTTATTCATGGGAGACCTACATACCAAGTATGAAAATGACATTGCATAAGGCCCACATAACCACCCCCTCCCTTCCCCCTCCCAAACCCACTAAGATCAGAGAGTCATAGGGCTGGTAGCCAAGGAATATGGAAATCTTTAACAAATATCCAACAAGCTATTGAGATGGGGTTTACACATAAAAGGGTGGAATATTCCTTCCAAATATTCCAAATCACCTAGGATTGCTTATTGCCTTCAATTATGACTTGCCAGGATTAACCTTTTTTTAATTTACAGATTTATTAAATAAAAGTAAGGATACCTGTCACTCCAGAAGGAGACCGCTGTGTCAGTTGTGTTGCATCGTTAATAAAATTTTCTAAAGATTGGTCGAGAACACTGCCCTCTGTCTCATCAGATGACACACTTTCATCATCAGAGATATCTGCTTCCTCGTCTAAGAATGCATGAGCATTCATTCTCTTCTTTTTCATCTTTAAATATAAAAAAATGTAAAGGCTGAGCTGTATGTTTGATTTTTCAGGGATACATGTCGCAATTCAAAACAGTCAGTAGGCCTTTTGCATTCAGTTCTACTACCGGTTGCTATTGCAGAGATGCCAAGCAAATACAACCAAAAAACTTAGGCTGAGTTTTTCCATTTACTTGACATGTTAGGCTAAATATCACTGCTTGTATACAAGTGGAATGTTCCTACTATAGGGGAAGTACCCATGCCATCCCTGGTATTGTGTGTTTGGCATTTTAAACCAATTAATTCATGAAACCTTCAAATTATATTAGATCTGATGTCAGCATGTATATAAGGCTCATTATTCACCCCCAGTTCATTGTACAATGGCTTTACATGCCTTCTCTTCTTGATCAATGTCCAGTTAGAAACAAGCCAATTTTAAACATGCCAATTTGTTTAACTAGATATAGTACCATATTGTCTGTATCAAACTCCACGGGGCGTGAAGGGGGAGTTTATTGGAGATGAATTGTACGGTAACATACAGCCTAGTTTAGGCTAGCCTAAGCTACAAAAAAGCCTATAGGCCTACTACGTAACGTAAGGCATATTTGAATCACTTCCTAATCCAGATAACATAAATCTGAAGCCTACCTTCATCCCGGGTTTCCTATTGGCGGGTCTGTGGCATGATGATTTATTGTCGGGTAACTCTCTAAACCTTCGAGGAGATGTTCCTGAAGAATCAAATAATTTGCAAGTTGATACCATAATGACAAATGATAAAAGTGAAGAAATAAAGCCAGAGGCAGGATATTAACCCTTCCTATACGGAGAACTAAATCGATGGACGGATCTCAAACTAGCATGACCCCATGACGGCATCCGTGGGCTGTTAATGACATCTTAGAAAATAACCCGACATTACCATCGGCCTGCTAACTAGACTACTACTTTAGCTTTGAGCACTAGTGTTTGCGATACAGATCGTATTTTGCTTGTTTCAGTTTGTTCCTTCTGTACATTGTTAGTTAGTGTGTTAGCATACTCCCTATTTTATTTCTAAGCTTCATATTCTCAAATCCTTGAGTGCTGGCTGACATTCTCTTCCATGGACCCATCTTTCGTTCCACACGAAGATGTATCAACTTCTACAAATATTACTTCATTTTGTTTTGTCACTTAAAAAAGGCAAGAATTTGTGTCATAATCTGCAAGATCGAACTTCCTTTTCTTAAAGTCTGTCTCTTGTGATTCTTCACATGATTTCCGATGTTTCCTTTTTTGGGGAGTTGGTTTTCAGAGGTTGATACAACCAAGGGGTTACAAAGCAGGTCAGACTTCTCCATTTTAGAATTAGTTATTGTGTGCTTCGTTTCTAAGCTTCATATTCAGTTTTGAGGACAAAACTTAAATTACAAAAGTTATGGTTGACTTTTCTTTAATTACATGACCAAATTTATTGCTTACATCAGTCTGGTCTAATAAACCTTTGATAAGCATTTTCCTAATCCAATCAACACTCAAATGCCACACACCTAGCCACTAGCTGTCATCTGTGTGTTTATTAGCAGAATACAATTATCCTATGGAGTGAGTTGTGTCTTGCAGGTTATTCTTATTAGAATGGGAGAACTGACATACATGGTCTGGAAATTAAAATGAACACACCACATTTAGCACAAATATGCTTGTGAATTACTGGCCTACCATGGCTCCATTATATATGACAGTACATCAGTCATTGGTCAAATGATACATAAATCTGAGTAATAAAGAATCACTATTTGCATATGTATGAAATGGCTATTGTTATTAGATTTAATATAAAATTAATTTCTGACTTTTGCATTTTTTTATTTTTAAGTAAATGAAATTTTACGGTTGTTATCGTTCCTTGCATGTGGGATAAACCTTAAAGACAAATTATTAGTAAAGTCTATGACCTACATATTTTAACATGTATCAGCTCAATAAGGTATGTAATAGTGTTTTCTCAGAAAAGATCAATTATCACATGTAAATCACAGGTAAAATGGATAGTGATTTAATAAGGTTGTCAGTCAGGAACCCAGAGAAAACCCTATGTTGTGCATTAATTAATATAAGGACTGAGTGTTATACCTTCAAAGTCAGGCTCCTCGGGTATCAGTGATATGGACTGCGAGAGCAAGAGCCGCTTCTGTCGGGGTCTTTTTCGCACAGGAGTGAAGTGGTCTTCTTCATCCTCACTACTGGATTGTATGAGCTGAAGCCAAACATGACAACAGATAAACAGAGATGTCAATCAACAAAACACAAAATTCTCTGAGAGATATAACATCACATTTCGAGGAGAGGTTAAATTTGATACCATCATGTTAACTTCACCCAACCCAATTTACAGGATAATTCAAATAAAACTTTCTCAGATATTGAAAGACATATTATCATTACTGTTGTTTTAATAATTAATATTTTGAGGATTGCATTTGGCAACAGAACGAGAATCAACATGATCGACCAACATTGTGGTCATAATGATGTTAACTAATGTTTTCATTTATATCAGTTCAGCAGTGTTATTAAAAAGGTCTTCAGGACCGGCCTAATAATAAACATGCATGTTCCTTGTTATTTAATTGTCATTAATAAGTGCCGGCCTAGCCTCTGTAATTGACGAGGATCTTACATAACAATTACCCTACGTGATCACGTTTCATTGGATTGGATCATAAAGGCTCAGGTGATTTGCTACTGTTTCAATGAATAGTGAAGTGTAATAATTTGACCAAGGATTTCAATATTATGCAATTTATCTGTCAATATCAAAGAGATATGATCATAAAGAATAGACTAATATGACACCAACCGCTTTCCGGTTTCTTCTTTTCTTTTTCAATGACTGATATTTCAGCTCGTCCATCTCATCAGGTGATCGGAGGATGTTCTGTCGTCTTTTCTTAGGTTTGGGGATCTGGCTTGAAGTTTCTTCGTCTGATAACTTGATGAGGGGTGATGCCTGCTTGGTATCTGAATATATGAAAGTAACAACACCCACTTAAATATCATTCTTTTGGTGAATTTTAAATCATTGATTGAATGATCCTCCCTATTCAGATTTACACCAGTTCCTGTAAACTCTATTTTATTGCATTTTTTTTTTATTTGATTAGGTTATGGAGTCACTTAAGGCTCATATATAACCCTGAAAATGGATTAACATCTGCAGTACACACATTTTATCTTTGTTCATATCCTAATGATATAAGCATGACATACTTGATACCATCCCGTACACACTGGAAGCATCATTTAACTTCCTCAACAGAAGCAATTGAATGTTCCCCATCCTGTGACCACAAATGCCAACTTTAAGAAACAACTAGTGCATTTTATCAAATTCATGCCTAATACAACTTTGTACCAATTAAACCATTCACGGCTAAAGATATTAACTGCTTAAGAACTTCATGTTTAAAAGCCCTGTCCTACAACAAAACAAGGGATCATCTTCTATCCAAGACCATCATACATACCAAGTATCACACATTCCCTCTTGTTTAGAATAGAAACTGGCTAGACACTATTTTACTGTTCAACAGTCCAACAAGCTAGATGATGCTTTCATATCATTGTCATCCCTAACCATTTTTGACGTAATCCATTACTGAATCATGTAACCTAAATTTGCTTAGGTCAAAATAGTGATTTATGGAACTTTTGAAATCCATACTTTATAAGCTTTTCAGCAACTTTAAGATTATAAAACTCACTTGGAATTAGTGTTGGTTGGCCAACCTCAAATCCTTGAGTGCTGGTATTCTCTTCTACAGACCCATCTTTCTTTCCACACGCAGATGTATCGTCTTCTACAAATAGTATTTCACTTTCTTTCGTCACTGGAAAAAGGCAAGAATTTGTGTCATAATCTGACTTCCTTTTCTTGAAGTCTGGCTCTGGAGATTCTTCCCTGGATTCCAGATGTTTCCTTTTTAGGGGAGCCTGGTTTTCGGAGGTCGATACATCCAAGGAGTTACAAAATGACAGCTTCCTCAGTAGACTAGGTTTATCAGGACTGGTTGTTGAATCCAGTTTTTCTGATGCTAAAGAAACTTTTCTACTACCAACACTCTCATTTCCACAATCTGTTTCCTGTCCTGATGTAAGCTGGTCAGACGTCTCCATTTTAAGATTAGTTCTTGTGTGCTTCGTTTCGACGATTGGGGTGAGATTAGGAGGGTGTACAGCTTTCTGGAAAAACTTTCCACCAAGGGGAGTTGAGATATCTTGTGGCAGATTTAATTGACGTGGATGTTGCAATGGACTGATATTGTTGATACCAGATGAAGGGTTCACGGGAGAGGGAGGGACCAAATCATTATCATCTGAGTCAAGGGAATTAAGGTCAAAATCAAGATCAAAATTAATATCCACTTCAAGAAACGGATCACAAGATAAATCTCTAGTGCCCAGTAGATTTGTGTCCCTGTTGACATCAATGACATCGTGAGAAGATGAACTGTTCTTGTTTTTACCTGACGTAGTCCCTTGTTGTAACTTTTTATTCTGGTTAACAATTTTTCCAGTACTCTCATCTAGTGATGATTGACTACTAGTTTGGTTATCTTCTGGCAGCCTCTTGATCTCACCGGTTTCCGGTATATTACTTTCTTTGTCAATGTGCCTATTTTTATTGTCGGTGTTACCTGATATTCCAGTATCTACTGACGTTTTGCCACATGACATCTTTAAAGAATTAGGCACAATTAGACTTTGTTTCTGTAAAACAGGGGTCGATTGATTCGACAATTTAGAGTTTATCGCAGGACTTCTCTGATTTTCTTCACTGATCAACTCGCGATCTGATGAATGGATTGATATACAATCTCCACTCGTTGACATCTTTGGCTTCAAAGTGATTTTCTTTAAATTTGGTGAAGAGTGACAAAGTGACGAGGTACATTTTAAAGATTTTGTTGGATTTTCTTTGATTGGATTATTATCACAGTGGGTTGAATTTGAGAAGCTTAATTGCAATGGGCTGCCATCTTGTAATCGTTTGGACATGGGTCCCTTCAGTACAGGGGTTGAGTGACTAGGATTAACACTATTTCCTGTTCTAATGAAAGAACCAGAAATTGAGAACCTTCGCTGACTTTTAGAAGATTGTTTTTGATTGTCAAGGGTTGGAGTTTCAACATCCATTATGGCAGGTGAATCACCCGTTTGATTCCAATCATCGTCAAACATCTCCTGCAGCTCTTCCGGGCTGAGAGTTTCTGAAATCTTTCCCAGCGGCAGTGGTGGTGTAGAATCTTTGAAGTCATTTCTTTGTTTAGCATGATTGGATAATAGAGAATTGTTTTGTTCTAATTTAATCTGATTTACATCAACTTTGTCATCCTTCAATATTTTATGAGATATGTCACTAACCTTTGGCGACAAAACCTTATCATCACTAATATTCATACCCATTTCAAAGTTCTCACTGAGTGGTACATCATCCATCGGTAAGGAATCTATATGCATATTGTCAACTGCAGCAAAGCTTGACAAAGATACAGGATTGTTTTGCACTTGTTTTTCCAAACCAGATTCATCCTTGCCAGGTGTTCCAAACTGAAGCTCGATGTCGTCTAATAAATCCAGAGTAGAGACAGCTGGCGGCGATGGCGGAAGTGGAACATCTGCATCCGTTTCTGAGATGCCTTCAACAAAACTAAATTGTGAACATGGAAAGAAAGTAGAAAGATTCTCATCTACATCTACACCCTGCTTGCTCTCATCAATATTTACTCCCATATCTGGGCCACCTTTGGCCAGTTGGTTGGAATTTCCCAATGAGGGAATTCCTGGACACAAGAACTCCACTCCTTCATGTTGTTCATCCAATGATCTTCCATTGAACGTCTTATTAGGAATTCCCTTTTCCTTACCTTTATTCTTTTTGTGAGATTTTAATAATTTTAATAAATCATTTACATGTTTTGGACTTGTATCTATTTTCACCCGACTCCTTGATGGCTGTTCAGAGCTTCCTTTAGGTCCTTCAAAGTTTCCTTCAAATGGATCCCTTTCTGTCAAATCTTTTACCTTCACCATGTTCTTTGACTTCTTTAATTTTGATGAGTTTTTCTCATTTCTGGTCTCATTATTGCTTGTTTTCCTTTTCTTATCATTATTTTTCTTCTCTTTTCTGCTGCATTCCATACTCTTGCCTGCTGCAACAATCTGCATTATCTCAACTTCAAAAGTTCCTCCCAATGACTCTTTGGGTTCAGTAATACATACTTCTGGCCTTTTCACTGCTACTTCCTTAGTATCCTCAGCTCTTGGACTACCAGGTATCTTCTCCACATCCCCAGGTATCTTCTCCACATCCCCAGGTATCTCCTCCACATCCCCAGGTATCTCTTCCACATCCACAGGTATCTCTTCCACATCCCCAGGTGTCTCATCCACATTCCCAGGTATCTTCTCCACATCCCCAGGCACTTCTAGCTCCTTCCCAAGTACTTCACAGACCCCAGATATCTCTGCAGCATTATGAACTGTTTCCCCCAAATCCCTGAGATTGTTGGGTTTATCTCCATGTATACCCTGTTCTGGTACCTTGTGTTCTGGTACCTGGCCTCCCACTGCTACCTCTGATGGTATATCCATCATATCCCTAATATGAACCTCCTCTTCCCCATTTATTTCCTTTACCAACGACTGCCTTTCAGCATCAGATGTCGTTTTCTGGCCCATATTCTGATGCAGCTGAATATCAGGCAAGAAATCGTCATCAGATTCATCAGAGATTAGCGGAGGCAACACCGTCCTTTTGTTTTTGCGTCTTACTTGTTTTATTTCCTCTTGTTCTTCATTTGAATCAGAATCCACCAAAATCTCACATTCGTTTTCCTCTGGTCTTCTTGCTGTCTTCTTCTGACAGAATTTTTCAATTCCTTTGCTCGTCTGTGAATTCATGACATCTTGTTTATTAAGATATAGTGCCATTTCCATGCCATAGATGTCATCGCCATCGACCTGTTCTTGCATTTCCATAAATTCCATCAGTTGAACAAAATCTTTGGTTCTTTTTGAGTGGCCGACCAGATGAGAAGGCTGTTCCCTGGATTGCCATAGCGACCAGCTTGATAAAGACAGTTCTGGCTGCTTTGAGGATGGCTGAAAACCAAAACACAGACAATTGCGATTGTAATATGTATATATATAAACTGACATAATAAAACAGTAACAAAACATTTACATTGTTTTCATTCAATTAATTGATGTTGGCTCCCCTAGATGATGTTGATGAACCCTAGATGTATGTTCCCCTAAATGACGTTGGGTCCCCCTAGATCACGTTGGTTCCTTAGATGATGTTGATTCCCCTAGATGATGTTGATTCACCTAGATGATGTTGATTCCCCTGGATGATGTTGGTTCCCCTAGATGATGTTGATGTCCCTAGATGTATGTTCCCCATGATGATATTGGTGCCCCTAGATGATGTTGGTTCCCCCTAGTTGATGTTGGTTCCCCCTAGTGGATGTTGGTGCACCCTAGATGATGTTGCCACCCCTAGATGATGTTGGTGCCCTCTACTAATAAAATCCTGGATATGTCACTGCTTACTTATTAGCAGAAGTTCATTGTCTTGCCATATCTATGACTACCACAAATTTGATTAAGAAATATAATTCTGCCCTATGATATAGTAACTCATTAGCCATGTCAAGTTTAAACTGCATTACGTCTTTAAGTATGAGCATGACTAAGTCGTGGACAAGAGCTAGAGACATACACATCTTCACCCGTCCACACGGACATCATCACCGATGCTGCTACCCCAACATTTTAGTAAACACACAAGGAAGTGTTCTATGACCACGATGTCATTAGCAGCCTGTGGACAAAGATTGCCAGCTGATCGAAGATCCAGAGTTGCAATGAAGTACCTGCTCCGTACTGAAAGGGTGAAAGGCATAATAATGATCCTCAATAGGTATCGCTATAGCAATTCTTGGGACTGGTTACAACACTTTTTATTATTACTTAATCCATAATGACTATATATAGAAACATACCTTCTTGGTGTCACCAAGGCTACGGAAATAACCCCTGCTCGGGAGAGTTGGTATACAATCATTCTGATCATCCAGTTTAAACTTTGATGTCCACTCGGCCTGCTGTTCTTCTGTTAAATATGCATTCGCTGTTTCCACTTTTTCATCTCCTGTTAGGAGACAAGAATGCATATCTGCATTGAGGTTCCGATCCCAAAATTTGATTAATGAGATCATATTACATGAGAATGAACAGCCATAATCAACACCGTGTTGACCTTAAAGGATATACCGATGATAATTGGAGAATTTCAAGTCAGAATCGATAATACATAGTCAGGTTTGTCCCAACTGTATACTGACTTTATTATGCCTTACATATTATCATTAGTGATTATTAGGCCCATAATTGGCTCATGAATAGTAATATGATCAAGTTTTAGCCACCATATAATCACAACTGAAAATAGCTCATGTTGTGATTTCCTGGTGGAAACCCTGTCTGGCATGCCCTTTCACCCCATGACAAACACATGATTTCAATGATGCCCTCGTCAAATGAATTAACATAGCCACTTGTCTGGGATTGTAAAGCATGTCACATACAGAATTAGGCATCATCACAACCATGAATGAACATAGCTCCACCTTCTACTTGTTTTATTTATGGTGTTAAAGCCATCTGTGGTTGCAAGGCATGCCCTTTCACTCCATGACTTCAATGATGCCTTTAGGTATAGAATGATTGAACACATCCACTTCCCATTCTTTATTTCTTGGTGGAAACCCTGTCTGGAGTTGTAAGGCATGCCCTCTTAACCCCATGATACATCATGATTACAATTATTTCTATGAGCTTCATACAATTACGGTTGATATAATCATTTGGTTTTGTTTTCTGATGGATACCCTATCTGGGGTCAAACGTAGTCAGTTCTTTTTGTTATTTCTTGGTGGAAATGCTGTCTGGGGTTGTAAAGCATGCCCTTTAACCCCACATACAGGATTGCAATCATGATGAATACCTTTCCTGGTGGACACACTGTCTAGGTAGCTTATTAACATTACTGCCTTCAACATAACTCACCAGATGTCATGAATGAGGTAATGGGTCCAGCTATCGTCTTTCTTGCACCCCTATTGCCCTTTATTTTCCCTTTATACTTCTCTACGGTGATGAACATCTTGTGGGGCTGTGGATCCAGGCCCCTGGGGATCATTCTGGGGCAGCTGGGGAACAGATGGAGTGACTTGCTGTTACCCTGTAGGGCCTTATGGATGCTGCGTCTGTTGTACTGACTCTTGTCATAGACCTGCGCATAATCAACATTAAGATATTGAATGTTCATACAACACATGAACAATTTAGATAGTAAGGTGCTTCTAACTTCTACTGTAAGGGCCATATAACATACTTCTTGAAGATACTCGCTGCAGTGCACGAAAATTACCGATGAAGTTTACCACTAATTACATATATCATGTACAATCCCACCGTGATATCCAGCAGGCAACATTTCATGCAGAGTTACAGTAGAACCTCTTTTAACCGAGCCTGTTGGGATGGACGGGTGTTCGGATAAGCAAATAATTTGGATAATAGAGGATCATTTAAAACCTTGATACTATGCATTGATTTTGCAATATAACCTCATTAAATAAAAGGTAATATTTAAAGGGTCGTGCGTCTGTGTCATTTCAGAATTAAGTAAAAGCACAGGGATCAAAAGTAATTTTTGTAACATATTTTTCTTAATCACTTCCATAATTGTATGCTAAATGATAACAGAGGTAGTTATAATATTTTAGAATATGAAGATATAATTTCAATATTTTCAATTCAAATGTTTGAGGTACATTATTTGCAAATGATGGATACACATTTACCACATTTTAACTCAAGATTACTACAAGTTGTTACTGACTGTGCCTGTACTATATATAGCTTTGTGTACTGCTCATTGAAAGTATAGTTAATATGTACTGTGCATGAAGGGAATCTTTAACCAGTAGTACATGTATGTAACTGACCACCCAGGCATAGTTTGTTTGGATTTCAGTATGACTTGTATTTGATGTTCGTTTTATATAATATGGATCAGTACCAGTATTGGTTTCTCACCTGACATAACTGCATGTTAATGTTGACCTACTGCTATGTAAAAACACAAATATATGATTGATCCCAAAATCAAATATAATTAAGACAATCTTAGGACAATCCATTTGATGATACTCACCGATGCTTCCTTGCCTTCAGTCATCAGCATGACAATCCGACCCTGCCGCTTGCGACCAGTCCTGCCCATCCTCTGCACCAGACGGGTGGGGCTCTTGTGAGCGTCATAACAGACAATGAGATCAACATCACCGATATCCAGTCCCTCCTCTCCTACACAGGTCGAGACAAGCGTATTGTAGTTGCCACATCTAAATTCTTTCACAACCTTATAGGTTAAATAAGAGAGATAATTTGTAAGCAATTTCATCCAATCCATATATTAATTTTCCTATTCAGAGAATTACTATGGTACTCCCTTACAGTTTTACTGTCCATTGGGAAAGTGAGCAAGTCACTGCATTGGTGACTACTGTAGCCTTTATCTAAAGTCATTACTTTTCCGCGCTATGGAAAATGGAAAAAATTCAAAGAAACGGGAGATCACAGAAAATGACGCAGAAAGCAGTAGATATTCACCAAAAAAAAAAAAAACTTTTTTTCCTTTTTTTATAACTTTCAGATTTTCTCCATTTTCCCTGATGTCTTTCCCTTTCCCTGATTAGTTATAAAAATTACAAAACATAATTTTTTTTTAATGAAAATGGAAAATCAAATAAAACAGGGAAATTATAAAACAAAATTTGCATTTTACAAAACGGAAAAATTATGACTTTACCTTTATTACAGTATCTGTGATCAATTTCATGATTTTTAAACTACTTCATTTTGAGATCTGCCAATAATACTATAGTAGTACCATAGTAATACTATAGTGATATTTTTATCATATTCCTTGTTGTGAAAAAAAGATGGAAGCACCTACCCGGAGTTGTTCCTTCTGACTGAAACCCTTAGTTGCCTTGCCCGCTGAAGACTGGCCAATAAAGCTCATACATCTTACTAGCGGCTGGTGGCAGTTTAGCATTTCTGCTATTTCTTGGACGCTGTCACGGTACTGGGAAAATATCATCACCCTTGTGTCCCTAGAGGGACTGCTCTCAGAAGTGGTGGTTGATGGTTTGTCTACAACAGCTGACGAAACAGAAAAGTGATTAAAGAATTCTGTAATGTTCTAAATAACCACCAGGAAAGAGGGTTGAAATTCACATCAGTCACATTTCTTTGTGTTCACCACTCGGATGGTATCTTTGGAACATTTAATATCATTCATAATTCCTTTCCTTACACTATAAATGCTAACATTGGATACAATCTCTTGAAATACCAGATTCAAATACTAGCTGCTTGGAACCAAGTTCCGATGTATCTCTACAAACACACACAAATAAAATTCCAATAAAACAGAGCTCATGCACAACTTTTCTTTCCTTTTTAGCTGAGAATATTTCCAACAGTTCATTTTGTTTGACTTACTGCTTTGATATTTCTTGATCACATGCTCACCAAAAATCATACCTTTACAGTTCATTCCTTTTTAGCCGAGAATATTTCAAACAGTTTAATATTGTTTGACTTACTGCTTTGATATTTCTTGAAGTGGTCGATGACGACCTCCTGTAGCTTCTTCATTTTGGGATGGCTGACCACAAACTTCTTTGATTTCTGAGTGCAGGAGCCTCTACTCGGTGAAATGGGAGTGCTTCCCATTGTTCCAATCAGAGAAACATTGCCATGTTCTATATAATCATATTTCTCTTTTAAGTTATTCATGATGTTGATAAAATTCCCATTCCTCATTAATTCCTGAATAAACAAATAAATGCTTAATGTTACTCAATTGCATGCTTTAACTTGGACTAATCACCTGTATTCATGGGGCTCAAAATTAGTGGTTGTCTAATTGTAAAGGTGTGATTGTACATGGGACAACGTAAATGAGTGTCATAGTTGTCTGCTGTTTTTTTAAAACTGGAGTACTGATGGTACAAACATCACAGGGATTGTAATAATGTGGTAATTCTTAATTGTGTACTTTATAAATATTATAAAGTAAAACAATATAGAGCAAATGATAGGTAGTCCTTGTACTGTATATGGTAATTTAGAAATCAACATCTGAATTTTTTACAACAAGCCCCGCCCATTCATAATCGTTCTTGAGACCTGCACCAAAATCAACACAGATGATCTAATTCCCATGACCAACATATGTGCCAAATATATTATCAATCCAGACCGTTGTTATTGAGATATCATGTCTATAAGATCTGGTTCACACACAAACATACAAAACAGACATACATACACTATACAGACACCTTGACAAGAGTCATAAAACATTGAAAACAAACCACCGTAAAATGGCACAAAATGACGCTCTTCGACAACAATATCAAAATCCCTTAACAACTTTTATGTGCTACTATTCCAACATGCTATATAAGAAATTGAGAGAGTAGTAGCATTTTTAGTAATTTTCAATAATGGCCTCTAACGACCTAGAAATGACCTTGAAACACCCCCATTCAACTAAAGATTCATGCTAAAGATGAAGGAATGAGAGCAATTCTAAAATGTTGATGCCGAACTGTCACAATAAGTCCCATGCCTTTACAAGGCCTGTGAGTTAAATATTGTCACAGCTGGGAAATGCCACTAATTATTGACTGAATGCATCATTCAACCATCAATATCGAATATAAAAAGTACTGATCTCAGACTGATTCATTCTTCAGCAATGTGACTCATGCCTGACTCCTGCACACAATCCTTCAGCAAACTGGTAAAAACTGATATAAAACAAGTATGTACTGCCTTTTTCTATGTTGAACCACTCAAATTACAATTTCATATCAGAAACAAATATTACTTTGTAGCTTGTTGAATTAAGTCTCAATCAATAGAGCTTCTAGTTGTTGAGCGTCTACTGCAAGTTTTCAGAAGGAAGCTATCAATTATTTGAACCTAAGTTCTCCAAACCAGATCTTTAACAGATATTCCATGTAATAAACTAATTACAGAAATAATGACAGATATAGGACCAATTTATAGAAATGAATACCACATACCCATTGACCTGCCAAGTGAATACCATGGAATAATTATAGATATGGGGCAGATTTATCATATAATGCTTTCATACCCATACTCTGGCTGAATACCCCTTTCTCTCTGTTAACAGTATTCAAGAGGATGTACACAATCTTTGAGCCATATATAATTATAGGTATAATTAAAGAAACAGGGCAGATTTATAGAGAAATTACTCTCTCATACCCCTACTGACCTGCTGTGTTGTTGAATACCACCTCTCCCACCATCAACAGTATTCAAGACAATGTCGTATAGGCTTCTGGTCCCATGATGTAACACAAGCTTTGAGCCATGATATAATTAAAGAAACGGGGCAGATTTATAGAGGAATTACTCTCTCGTACCCCTACTGACCTGCCGTGTTCTTGAATATCCCTTCTCCCCGTCAACGGTATTCAAGAGGAAGTTGTATAAGCTTCGGGTCCCATGCTGCACGAGAAGCTCGTAGCCGTGGTATAAACTAAGTCCGATTGCAAAGTCTCCTTCCACGGCACCTTTAGACTGCAGCTGCGGAGGTGGATCCTGCCGGAATGCCTCTCTTGCTTTCAATAGCTGAAACTTTGACAAGTTTGCCGGATCCTTATTGACGATTGCACCAGCTTGTGATAACCGCTGGACGTAAAGTGATAACATCTAAAGAGAAAAATATGGCGGTAATAATGTGCCTCGGCGGTGGAGTGTTCCTCGTGCAATCAGAAAGGACCCAGGATCGAATACTTGATTCGTGTGTATGCTTTCTTCACCATGACTGTTCCAATGATTCCCTTGGTATTGCATTTCATTGAAAACATACCTACGCACAGAGTATGCGCAGAATGAAATGCGCAGAGTGAAATATAAAGGCCACCAGTGTGCAAAAATATACATGAACGCAGAGTGCATGCAGAGTATGCACGCAGAAATATACATGTGCGCAGAGTCATAACAAACCTACGTGCAGAGTATGCGCAGAATATGAAATGTACGGGAATCAATAGAATGCCAGCGTGCAATTTGCTGAGCTGATATTTGGTACCATAAAGCTACTGCTATTTTGACCCCTCTTTGAAGCTTGAACGTAATTTTACATATATGCCATTCTGTTAAGAATTCAATGGGAAATAATTTTTCCTCTGGGAAATATTTTTCCTCCTAGGGGAAATTTCCCGGGGAAATATACTTCCAGGGGAGAATTTGAGTACCCAGGCCCAATATCCTAAAGAAAAGTTTTTCATGGGATTTTCATAGGAATTGATTTGAATTGTGGTTTAAGAATTTTACATTAGGACACCCACTCAATGAAGTTCACATGACTGAGTAGTGCTAAAAAATTAATCAAAAAATATGTAATTTACCTGTGAAGTCTGATATTGAACCATATCATGTTATTATTGTTTTTATATTGTTTTACGAAGCAGGCAATGCATCACACACACACACACATATGCATACACCCTCACAAGCCATTATGATCATATCCCAAGACTTTGGCTTTGGAATCAAAACTGAATACACAGTAGTCCTACCTCTAGGTACTGTTTCTGGATGTGCTTGAGGTCATCTCCTAATGGCACAACAATTTTTTCTACCTTCCTCTCATGGACAAATGGCATTATGTCAATCGACTCTTCAGATCGTATCTCGACATGAGAGATCAGCAGATTGTTTAAAACTTGCTGTACAGCCTAGAAAATATAAAAAATAAAGTGCAAAATGTTATTAGTAGCTAAACAATTTTTTTTTTAAATGGAATCCCCAAGTCAGATTAGCCTCCTATGCTTATGTAGTTATATCATATAGTAGTACCTGGACAATGATACGGAACATACACATTAGTTTGAGTCCAACTTCACAATATCAGGACAAACAGAAACCTAAAATTCTAAAATCCTAAATTCATCATATCATATCAGTTAATGTTGGAAGCCACAAAATAAAAACCAGAGAATAAAAGCAGTCAATATTTCATTTTTATACAAAAAACTGTATATTTCATCAAATA
>JAODAF010648434.1:0-12869 GCA_027574765.1 Molpadia intermedia
GTATTGCATGATATACTGTGTAGGTTCTAGATATATTCGCGATTTGTAAGGTTTGCTAAATTTTCGGTACTACATTATTACATTTACAGCTATAGTTTAATGATATATGCTATGTGCTACTGAATGTGTTATTACGCAATTCATCATCCCAGCCAGTGATTTAGAAGTTCTTTGAAATTACGGAGCACCAGGGGAGAATCGAATTAAGCCACATACAACCATGCCGTATATACAAAAATTTATTGATTCATGTTATTTGCATTTTTCAAATTATTTACTCGAAAAATATGAAAAGAAAGTTTCATGAGATTCCAAAAAGCGAAAGGGTTTGGTGAAAGGGACTAGAAGGACATGTTAGAGAGATGCGTTTGGTGATATACGGTACACCCTCTTGACCCATATGCCGAGAGGTTAGTCATATTTGATCGGTATAGTTTTTAAATTGTTCTGAAATTAATCTCAAAACTGATCGAGTAATGTGCAAGTGTATCAAAAATATATAGCCATGTTTAAGTTTCTTTCATATTTTAGTTTTAATAACCAATATTTGGTAAGGAAACTTTTTATTTTAAATCTTTATCGATTGGATTACAAATGTCATCTTATTGATTTGTTATCATTTTAATAACAAGAAAATAATCTGCTTCTCATATGGATCACAAACTATACTGGTGTTGTTTTTTAGATGCAATTAAAGCCTACTTTAAAATGAAATGTTTGCGCTCACTTGGGTTCCTAGCGGTCATTTTCATATTTAGAAGTAGAAAATATTATGAGGTCTGTATTTTAAGTAACTTTGTCTAAATTATTTAAACGTTTATCTTTGAGATGATTTGTCGTAGTTTGGTAACCTATTTCCTAACGTAACTTAAATCCAAGAATAAAGTTGTGCATGTAGCTTTCATACACGGGGATTGTTGGTTCAAGTGGTTCATTCTTTAAATGGGAATTTGTACTTTGATCTTGAAAGGTACTTCAATAAACATATTATCGATACAAACAGAATGAGATAACTTATAAGATTGAGCATGATTGTTCTTTCAGCAGATACAAACCTTATGTCATAATATCCAAAGGCGTCTTGACCAAAATGTTGTGATTATAACTGGGTTGCTTAACATTTGAATAATGTGTGGAAGGAGATAGGCTTTAACTAAATTTAAGTACGCCTTGTTAGCTATCACCGGCAAATTTAATTCTGGTAAAGATAACGAAATTAAATGTTGGTGTGCTTGGTTTAAATGTCTAGCTTTGTCTTCTCTTTTTTCACAAAACTTTGTGTATCAATGCGTTGTCGTATATATATTGGCTTGTAGTAATTACGCCGCCGATGTGAAGTTCAATATTTCGGTTTCAAAGCGTGGAAAAGGTTACTTGATAATTCGATACTTTTATATCTAAAATAATTTCTCATTAACTATATTAGTTTATATTGGCAATTACATAAATGTTAATACATGTGATCTATTTATGTATTTTAAATATGTTATTAGATCAAATAGTAAAAGTGTAATATAAAGTATTTTATATGGCTGAACAGGCTTAGCTAATTAATATACATGTATGTATACAAGACTAGTTCAATATTAATATGCCTAATGTAAATACTTAATAATATATCAAGTGTACTGTATTGTAAATAATGTGCTCTGATTACAGTTTATCGAACCATTATACCTGACACGGGTTATTGCAAGCAACGATTGATATTCCTCTCATTTGGGGTAGGCTACGAGCAAGCGAAAGTAAATATAGCGTCGATTGCAGGATACAAGCTAACATGTAATAAACGTAATTATACGATTAAGATATATAACTACATGGACGGTATAATGTGGGCCATTGGCCATGTAATTACTATTAATCTTTGCTACGTGCCATCCTGTGGTGTATTTCCTGTCAGAATATTTATATTTTCATATTTACATAATTGAAATGGATACATTATAAATTAATTTTACAGCAATAAAAATAACTATGAGGTATTATTTTACGTTTACGCCACATATATTATGTTTCACCGATGAAACTATATAGCCCATGTGTCTAGATGTGTAATATTGTAACGCCCGTGGTTATTTCTATGCCCCGGGATGCTTAGGTTTTCCAGTGCGTTCCAACGGGGATGTTCTGCAGCCGATTGCGCATGCGCCGGACCGGTACTGGGGAGGTACGGCGAACATGTGGCATTATTGTTTTGATTATGTAACAGGGTCTTTCATATGACTAACTAGTTCTCATTTGTTCTTTTGTGCAGGTCTCGTTCCAGTCTCGAGTGCAGCTACTACATGAATGTCGGGCATTCTCCTCTTAGTTAATTTGTCTAATGTATGTTTTTCAAGCAATCACTTGCTCCCTTACTCGTATCTAAGATGGTTAATTGAGATTTTGTGTATAGTTTTCTTACATTTCGAGCGGTGGGTTGACGGCCAGCGGTGGCTTTGTAGTGAGTAAAGTCAGTATTTTGTTGTTTCTTTTTTTTGGGAGTAGGTCCGGGATTGGTGGTCATACGCGGGATGCCTTTATATTCAATTTTTGCCCTTTATGTTGCGAGATTGTTGAGCCAGTGGGTTTTGGTATTTTCGGCCCCTCCCCTGGTATATCTATCGCACAGTTTAGTTGGGTGGGAATTGCCGCCTGAGCGGTCTACAGAATATGCCTTTGTGGAGCTCCGTGTATGTGACCCCAATCCCGTAAACAGCGAGCCGTGTTGTTCACCCGGTATGTATAACCCATTTATGTATTCTTTATACCTCCGCTCATAAGATTGAAATTTAATATTCACTTACGTTTTAAGTAGCTATCTACATTAAAAGAAACTCTAAGAAAGTGTTTTCTTTATATATTATTAAATGGTTAAATTAACTTCCTCTATATTTTGTTTTTGTTTTCGAGCTTTGCTAACTTTCTAGTTATTTTCTTTGGGTTTGGTCTTGACTTGGGGAGATCATTTGAGATACCCCCTTCCGCCCCTGTGTTAGGACATTTGGACGCTGGTCCTGTTCGTCCAGTTTGACCTCTGTCCTAATGTCGGGTGGCCTCTAGCTGCCCGATACCCACGCTACCACTCGGCCGGGGTTCGGGGCATCCCTACACTGGGGCGTTACAGTATCATTTCATTTCAGTTATTAGCTCAATTTCTATCATAATTTATTTTGTCATAATTGCATTTTTAGATTGGAAAGAATAGATTGTGAACACTACATTATTAACATCTAACAGTGATATCGGATTAAAATCTTACTGATATTTGGTTTTCAAATAATTATTATATTTCAATTATGGTTTAATATATTTTTTTCAAACTTAAATACTAACTTTAAACTGTGCTTTGGGAACTTCCGAAGAGAACTTTATTCACAATGATTATTATAAAAATATGTCACTTCGTTAGTTCATGAATTGTATATAGTTAATATATTTCCTTATTATATATATTATTAACATCTAAGAATGATATCGACCTTGAAGCATACTGATGGGCCCTATATGTCTTTCAAATAATTATTATATGGAGATGCATGAGTTGATACTTAACAACTTCATAGGGTTTCGTACGAATAGAAATAAAGTAAGGCTACTATTAACATCTAAGAGTGATATCGACCTAAAAGCCTACTGATATATGTCTATTATATAAAGATATATTAGGTGATACTTACATGCTTTAGAGGGTTTCGTACGGAGAGACAGACGATAACAGAGAAAAGAGAAAATCAATTACACCACGTGAACTTAATCAAATATTTACATACTAGCTTTTGCCTTAAATTGTATGACGTCATTCCGTTACATTTTCACCTTAGAAATAGGCTGATATTGTTTCCCCGGAATTACCAGTCGCAGGTTATTGTGTCTAGCCATGTTTGTGCTAGGTAGGTCTTTATAAAATCGTCATTTCGCGCTTCAGACATAGACTTTCCATTGTTTAGTAGAGACCAAAGCATTGCTAATTTGCCTAACTAAAGACTGTCTCACCGAATAGAGGACGACGAGAACGTTTGATTTAGGGAGCCTGTTTAACACTACACGGACCATATCTAAGTGAGGGGTCACAGCGGGCTGGTCGGTTTCGATAAGTGTCTGTCCGTTTGTCCTACATTACTGAAGCCTATATGGAGCCTCGCTTCCCAACAATCTCACACATATATATATTATATGGACACATTTTCTGTGCTACAGGTAAGACGAACGTAAAACGATTGAGCTGGTACATAGCAAACAGTTTCACTTTGTTGTTTAGTAAATGAGTAAGAGTAAGACGGTAAATGAGAAAAGAGCATATGTGATATTGTACTTGAATATTTACATATTGTATAAAGCCATTCCGTTACTTCATGAATCGTATATAGTTAATTGAGCTTCCTCGTTGAAAATCAACATTATTAGCATCTAAGAGTGATATAGACCTCAAACCATACGATATATTGTCTTCCTTATATATATTATATGAAGATATATTAGATGATACTTACCGGCTGTAGAAGGTTAGGTCCGGATAGTGAGAAAGTAAAAACATAAAGAGAATAAAAATTACACTTTACATCTAAAAGTGATATCTACCTCAAATCCTACTGATATACGTCAAGGAAAATTATTTGGGTTTCACGATGATTATTATAGAAAATGTATCACTACTGATTAACACTCCAATAATTACAATCGAGTCTTATAACATTTTCATCAACATGATGAATGAAAACTGTGTCACTAGACATAACTACTGTCATAAAGGGATCGCGAGGAACCAGTGTTACAAAAATCTATGACAAATCGTCGAGCCAGTTGACAAATTCTGTGAAATAAACAGCATACTAGCAGGCATAATAGTTAATCCTTAATTACATTATTAACATCTAACAGTGATATCGGATTCAAAGCCTACTGATATTTGGTTTTCATTGAATAATTAGTATATTTAAATGATGATGTAGGCCTAATATTTGTTTTCTAATGTAAATACTTTAAATAACTGTGCTTTGGGAATGATTATTATAAATGTATTCTGTCACTTCGTTAGTTCATGAATCGTATATAGTTTATAGATGTTTCTTGTTGAAAACTAATAAGAAGCATTATTATTAGATTATCTAAGAGTGATATAGACCTCAAAGCATACTGCTATATGTCTTCCTTGTAATTATTTATATAAAGATATATTAGGTGATACTCATCTGCTTCCAAGGATTTGAAAGAACTTTAAAAACAATACGACAATTACACCAAGAAAATTTCATTAAAGTAATATTCATGTTTATTTGCGTATTACATGTGTGTTTATCAATATTATGTAAAGTGATGGCGTTGGTCACCTAAACGTCTCAAATAACCATAAAATATCAATATATGTAAAAATTAGCTTTGCGTGTTATCATTTACTTATTTGCGATTGTGCCAACACCTCCAGGGTACTATACTAGTAGTTTTGTGTTTAATGGTGAGTCCTGACACCTAGTAACATAATAACGTTAAAAAAATAACAAGAGGGCAATCCACGGAGTTGCAGATCTCATCACTATCATCAGCTTTGCAATTTCCTTTAGCTATTGATATTCATCATTTTAGGAGAAAAACTTTACTTTTTCACAAAATGCTCATACAAACTTTTTTGCAATTTTTAGAATTATAACGTAGCATTCAGCTCATGGTACAAATAACACACATATCATGTATATTCTATACCGCGATAACTACTAAGACTCTACCAATCAATTGCTGACTCTACCATCAACTGTGGAGATTTTAACCAGAGAATAGCAACTCCTTGGTTAAACAATAACTAAAGAATGCCCATCACAAAAAGTGTGCATATATAAATGCATTGATCAATCGTGTGTGCATGTTCATTCCTATTGATATAAACGTAAGCTTGTCAGAAAATAGGTGTATGTGATCATATTGATCTGTTGATCTACTGTGTCAATGCAGTATTAATGATGTGCCATAAATGTGTAGACTATCTTTGTTGGCATAAGTATGCGTACATATGTTTCCATGTGTCGATATCAATTGGTACATATGCCAGTAGCAGAGATTTGAACAAAAGTGGACCAGGAAAGGGGTTACGGGGTTTTACAAGCCTGGGCAGGATGCAGTCAAAGAGGAAAAGTTTGATAAATTTATTTTTACGATATACCAAGTTTATATGTCACCATACAAAATTATATGCAAGCCTTGCAAGGTATTCTCATGGCTGTTGTAAAGACATAATTGGAAGGCTTAGATTTATGGAAACATTTTCCTAAATTTCTGAGCACAAATTTGCGAGCCACATCCATCCATATCTTAAATTTACAATAAATTCATAACAACAGTCTCAACAACATAATGCATGTAAAATATGTCATACTTGGTCAAAGGAACACACTAATTTAATGCAATATTGATGAAACAGGGTTTATACAGTATTATCGTAATGCAGGGATTATGATACAGAGGATTCATGTTGAACCAGTGCAATAATAACTTACGTTCAACACTTCGACAACTACCAATGGTTTCAGTTAATATGTAATATATTTCAAGGTTTTTACAACTTTAAATCGTCACACTATTTACAATGATTATATTCTGGAAATGTATTATGTGTTTCTTACATACTTCAAAAGGATTGGTAAGAATAGAAAGAGAGTAAAACATAATAAAATACAAAGAAACAATTACCCAAGGATGGAACACGGTTTTATGAACCATATTGTAGACAGTATTACAGTAATGAAGGATTATTTTAAAGTTGGATCGCGTGAAAGCACTGTAACAACGACTTAATTTTAGCGTTTTGACAACTTCCAACGGTTTTAATTAGTTTGTAATATATTTCAACTATTTTCAAATATTCAAAATAGTTTCAATTCTTTAGTAGAATGACGTATGATATGCCTAATAGTTAATGCTTGTTCCTTGTCGAACACTAATATCGTTATTATTACACTATTTTCCGAAGACTCAATTGTCCAACCCTCGCTGTGATACCACTATCCACAGCGGTATCACTATTACGACTAATGATTTAACAACTACCCTCCGGTTTCAATTATGAAGTAACATTATTCAGTTCCTGTGTTAAATGTAGCATATTAACTAACCGTAATGATGAAGTAACAAAGGTTCAACTAATGTCCTCTAACGCATTGTAAACTATAGATTTTTTTAAAATGATGTAGACAACGGATCATATTATAACTGAAGCCGAAACCGGATACAATTATGGTGTAATATTTGTTGTGATAAAACGTAATAATGAAGTAACAAAGCTTAAAATAATACGTTTAATCTGAGCTTTGGGAATCGTAAACGATAAAATTTATTTAAAATGATTATTATATCAAATATATTCTGTGTTACTTACAGCCTTCAGGAGAATTGGTAAGGGTAGAAAGAGATTGCAAGATAAAAGAAGAAAAAAACAATTACACCATGTGATAAAGTACTCAAATATATACCTACTTACTTTAGTTTGCGATACAGATACGACGCTTACTTATTGAACCAATACATAGCAAAGTTTGAAACTAATAAGAAATATTACTAGCATCTAAGAGTGATATCGACCTCAAAGCATACTGACATATGTCTTCCCAATAGTTATTATATGAAGATATATTAGGCGATACTTACATCCTTTTGGTACGGATACACAGACAATAACATAAAAAAATAATTACACCATGTAAACTTGTACTCGAGTATTTACATACTACCTATTTCCTTAAGTTGTATGACCGTCACGCCATTCCGTTGCTTTGGCTGATAGTGTTTTCCCGGAATTACCAGTCGCAGGTTACTGTGTTATGCAGTAATTTCTAGGCATGTTCGTGCTACGCATTATAGAATGGTAGGTATTTATGTAATCGCCATTGTACGCTTCAGTTATCCTGTACAATTATAGTGGCATAGATTTCCCATTGCTTAGGGGAGAGCAGAGCATGGCTAATTTGCCTAACCAGGTTGTAGATCAATTTCGCGCCAGAACCTTAACTTCCAGGTTCTCATATGTTGTCTTTAGAGTATAGTGTGTAGGGCGCAGTATATATTATGTATAAGCTAGGAGAATTTTAGTGATTTGGGTAACATGATATCACTATTGCGACCTACGTCTAGCCCTTTTTCAACTATACCACGGTTTCAATTATTGTGTAATATGTTACAGTTCCTGCGATCTTAAATATAGCTTATTAACCATAATGATAAAATTTCTAACTTTAAATAAACTGCGCTTTAACTGTAAGTAATAGAGTTAACGCGAAAATACGTTAGAGAACGGGATGTATGGAATCAGTCTGTTAAATATCAACATTTGCCACTTCGACCACGATTCACGGTTTACAACCCCTTCGTAATAGATTGATGGTTGGGAGATAACTATAGGTAATGTTATGATATTAACAATTAACTAACAAATCAAGTGCACCGATTGACATTATACCCAATTCTCACCTTGTTAATTTATGGATACGGTATCATTACTAGATATTCCTCGTTGTAGAGACTACATTATTAACATCTAACAGTGATCTCTATACCAATTGATGTGCACGCCTGAAGGATCAACATATTCATATGCACATGCAAACTTTTTGTATGATCGGCATAGTTATCCATAGATATTGTTGTATATATTGATGAACCTGGGAGGTGCTACTCCCTGAATGAACTAGTAACTGGTTGAGTAATGCATGTACCTCTCCATATAATATAGTATGTTATGTATGTCATTTCTACCATCCTGTGTATGATGAGTTGCGACCTACATTCAAGGTTCTGACATATACGCACGGTTTCAATTATGGTGTAATATTTTCTCAGGTCCTGTGATAAATACAACCTACTAGCCGTAATGAAGATGTAACAAGGGTTTAAATGAAGTTTAATCTGCGGGAATCGCTAAAGGTGAAATTAATTTACAATAATTAATATAGAAAATATATTCTGGGTTACTTACACGCTTCAGGAGATAGAAAGAGAGAAAAAAAGAGAGAAAAAAACATGTAAAATAGTACTGAAATATTGTACATATTGTTTTTAGTCAAACGTTTAGACAAACGTTCACTGATTGAGGCAGTGGCATAACAGTTTTAATAATATATTTTTGTAGTGGTGGGTTGTGGTATTACTTTAAAATAAAGCAGACAAAGAATCACATTATAACTGAAACCGAAATAAAGCCAGTATTTCAATCGCTATATACACATTTTTGTTTTTTTCGCGCGCGCTTATTAATATCAACGCCATATTTTTATTCACATACTATTTACGTGTTCCTACTCAGATAAACTCAGATACAAGTATAAATATTATAATTGTAATATAATTAAAATAGTCCAATGTTTTACATTGAGGTTGTAAAATATATAAAATTGTAAACTTCGCCCAAGTGTACTGATTGATGTTATACCCAACTGTCACTTTAGTAATTCATAAATCATTAATATATATTTTACATTATTAACATCTAACAGTATTCTCGGATTCAAAGCCTACTGATATTTGATTTTCAAATAATTATTATATTTCACTTAATTCACATTGATTATTATAAAGATATGTCACTTTGTTAGTTCATGAATTGTATATAGTTAATAGATGTTCTTTGAAGTTGAAACTAATCAGAAATATTACTAGCATTTAAGAGTGTTATCGACCTCAAAGCACACTGATATATGTCTTCCCAATAGTTACTATATGAAGATATATTAGGTAATACTTACACACTTTAGAGGATTTAGTACGGATAGACATACGATAACAGAGAAAAGAGAAAAACAATTACACCATGTGAACCTGTACTCAAATATTTACATACTAGCTCTTGCCTTAAATTGTTCGACCGTTACTTTGTCGCCTCAGAAATAGGCTGATAGTGTTTCTCCGTCCCCAGTCACATGTTATTGTGTTACCCCTAATTTTTAGGTATGTTCGTGCTACGCATTCTACAATGGTAGGTATTATGTTATCGTCATTGTGCATTTCAGTCTGCGACTTATAGTTATCCTTTACAATTATTAGTGGCATAGATTTCCCATCGTTTAGTGGAGACCAGAGCATTGCTACTTTTCTTAACTAAAGACTGACTGTTGAGTCAAACCAGGTTGTAGATTAATTTCGCGCCAGAACCTTAACATCCAGGCTCTCATACACATTATGGTTTACCCATAGATACGGAGAAAATTGTAAGAGTTGCTGCAAAACGCGTTGCCCTTAAAGTAGTGTGCGCATGGCGCATAATATATTCTGTTTAAGCTGGGCGTTACAAAGTTATAGTAATTTTAGTGACAGAACTGCATCACTTGCGTGACCTACAGACTCTCGTGATTACATCGCCACGTTTCTGAGTGGGGCAGTGTGGGTTGATTGAACTTTCCTGTCTGTGGTATGGGTGCTTTGGGTTTTGGTTTGCTCTTTTATAGTACATTGTGATGGTTTTGATTTCCTTAGGCCTGTGCGCCTGTGTCGTTTTGGTCACGATAAAAGTAAGAGTGCATAATAATTTCACTATATACCTTTATACGTAACATAATCATACAGAGATAAATATAGTGTACATGTCGGTGTACACCGAATAGAGGACGACGAGAACGTTTGATTTAGGGAGCCTGTTCAATTCTACATCATTTTTCGACGGACCATCTCTAAGTTAGGGGTTACAGCGGGCTGGTCGGTTTCGATAAGTGTCTGTCCGTCTGTCCTACATTACTGAAGCCTATATTGAGCCTCGCTTCCCAACAATCTTTATTAACCAAATTGGGATACTTTGCCTATAGTTTCTAAACCAGCAATACGTGCTATTTGCAATCTAACCCAGACGTTATAACATTTCTCTTAAAGCTTTAAATTATCAATCGAATATACATTTACACAGGAACTGAATGATATTACTTCATAATTGAAACTGGAGGGTAGTTGGTGCATCGTAGAACTTAGGTCGCGCAATGATACCGTAGTGGACAGTTGTGTCACAGCGAGTGTTTGGCACTTGAGCAAGTTGGCTAACGTGGTATATTTAAAAAGAACAAATATTAGCTAGTAATAGACGTTTACATTGCTTAATTAAACCCGGACAAAAATGGTAAGAGAATAATGAAGGCAAATATTATACATATTTTGATCTTTTAACATCTGATAAACCAATACCCTGAAATATAAATACACTCTTATATGATCCGCACATAAGACATCTGCGTAAGTTATCTTGATATAGCATGTGGATTATGAATTTGAACACCACACCATGCTTTTTTAGGAAAAATATGATATATTGCAATTGGACTAACCTAACATATCAGTATAATCTGTATCTATAATTGTACATGATAACAACGTCGCAGACTGAAGCACACAATGACGATTACATAATACCTACCATTCTATGCTTAGAAATTACGGGGTAACACAGTAACCTGCGACTGGTAATTCCAGTGAAAAACTATCTGCCAATATCTAAGGTGACAAAATTACGGAATGACGTCGAACAATTTAAGGCAAGAGCTAGTACGTAAATATTTGAGTACAAGTTCACATGGTGTAATTATTTTTTTTTCTTCTCTGTTATCGTCTGTCTATCCGTATCAAACTCTCTGAAGCCGGTAAGTACCACCTAATATATCTTCGTATAATAACTATTGGGTAGACATATGTCAGTGTACTTTGAGGTCGATATCACTCCTAGACATAATAATATTTCTTTTTAGTTTCAGCAAGGCACAAATATATTAACTATATACACTTCATGAATTAACGAAGTGACATATTTTTATAATAATGATTGTGAATAAAGTTTTCTTCGGAGGTTCCCAAAGGTTAAATTTGTAAAAAAAATATTACCCCTTAATTAAAATATAATAATTACTTAAAAACCAAATACAAGTAGGCTTAGCTAAGGAATAAACTGAGTATGACGGTTCATTATTGGTGAATAAACCGTCGAGACTCCAAACTTGTCAGAATAACGGGCGAGGCGTAGCGGAGCCCGTTACATTGACAAGTTTGGAGTCTCGACGGTTCAACAATTATTCAACAATAATTGGCCTTCATACGCAGTTTATTCCTATTCTACCACAATATTTAGCAAAATATCCGCCCAAACTGTATATCTTTTAACAACTTTAGCAAGTACAATAAACCGCAGTTGAGAGCCAATCACAATGCAGCATTCAGTCCATGGATATGACGGTCTCCATATCTCCATTTCAAAGCAATTTCTGGACGCATCAAACAATGCAACATTCTTCTCACCCTACGTACGTAGAAACTACGTAGACAAACTAATACTAGGCATATATTGTATACACACACATGTATATTGCATATAGGCTACGTAGTCAGCCAATCACAACGTCCAACATATTACGTTATCGTAAGGCCAGAGGTCATCAAACTTCCAACAAATAACAGCTGTAAGCCGTAAAGTCCCGCTAGTCGGCAAAGTATTTGCTTTCAAGATTCATGTTTATCAGGAATTTTACTCACAGACAGGTTTGTTAGTGTTAATCTAATCTAAATGTTGCATTGCATTGGTGCACACCTTGCATTATTTTACTTTCTCATATATGGCAATTCGACTAATCTAATATATCAGAAGAACAAAATAAAGAATAATCATTAATAGCTGGGTGTTACAATTACCAAATATTATACACACAATATGTTAAATTCTTATATTTCCTACAACAATGACTTCAACGTTACTCTTCTATCTGCGCGTTTGTGTATAAGATGAAACAGGCTTCTAAACTATATCTCCATTCTAAAGTAATTCCTAATTTATATAAAATGTGTCCACATCATGTTCAATCATTCAGAACATTCTACATTGTATACAAAAAGAGAACATTCCTTAACTATTATTACATTTTGTCAATTAAAGATTTATT
>JAODAF010648545.1:0-12862 GCA_027574765.1 Molpadia intermedia
AACGTCACTGGTCTCTTTCATCTAGTGAGGGTTAGCTACATGTACAATGCCTTGGGCTCTATTAAGGGCTGTAAAGCATAGCCTTGGGAACGTTACTGGTCTCTTTCATCTAGTGAGGGTGAGCTACATGTACAATGCCTTGGGCTCTATTAAGGGCTGTAAAGCATAGCCTTGGGCAGCTCACTTGTTTCTTTCATCTAGTGAGGTCTGAGTTTCTCAATATTTAGGGGAACCACTGCATCATGGTGGTTTAGCGGTTCTGTGTCAGAGACCACAAATCCAAGATTGGTTTATCAGAGGGTCAAGAAAGGTGACTATATAAGCTTCACTTTACTTAATACTGGAATACTATTCAGGTTCTAACTGTCTGCCATAAACCAAATCCTGTCAAATACCTTTCCATACTTTACATACAACATTACCATAGCATTGTCATAATGACATACTAAGCTCATAAAGTTCATCTCTTTATTGCAGGTCCTGATACTGATTTGAGTGGTGAAGGAATTGATTATTTGAAAGAGGCAGAACTAACAGCAGCAGTTATAGACTCTATGAAGTACATCACAAAGAGAGGTAACATTCATAGATTTGAATTTGACTACATTAAGCTGACCAGACATAAATATTCAAAATATGCTATCTGCTAGTGCAGTGGTTTTCAACCTTTTTTCCTTTAAAATGCAAGGGGGAAATGAATGCTTAGCTTGACTATATTAAGCTGACCAGACAATGGTGAAATTTGAATTTGAAGAAACGACATTGACTGCGAATCATAAACCAGTATTGACCCTGACCGCTTGACCTTTTCACATCATAACCCACTACATACATTTGTTACATCTCAGTCAATCTCCAAGAAATGTTTTATTTACTCAAAATCTACAAGTTATCATGTACACATATGTGCAGTTAGTATGGTATTTGCCAGACAGACACACAGACAACTGCTGATCAATTTTACATGGCCAAGCCATGTTTTGCCAGGGTTGCAACCAGTTGACATAGTTGCTTTACAATCAATAGTTATACACAATCTGGACTTTGGTCTAAACATTTTCAAAATAGGTAGAATTGAATCATGGTATTGTTATTGGCTAGTAGTCAGCTACCATGTATTGAGCCAAAATAGACATGAAATAAGAGACACAAATATAATGATATTTGGATTTGCTATTAAGTTTTTATGGTCACTCACTTTCATAACCATATTATGAAGGAAGCAAACATGTTATGTGGCAATTTGGGCCAAACAATCTACACCATTATCCACCCCCTCCTTTTGGAAAATAATCAATTGATGCACAATACTTTTAGTAGAATTGTCTACATAACCTTATATCAACTGAACCTATATCATCTCACTTTGGTGGAAGTTTACAGGTGGGGGTTGGTATATTCAGATTGAATTTTTTTCTTCCCCTACCTGTAAAATGTCTTCTAGTGTACCCACCCATATCTGTAAAATGTCTTTAGTGTACCCACCCCTACCTGTAAAAAGTCTTCTAGTGTACCCACCCCTACCTGTAAAATATCTTCTAGTGTACCCACCCCTACCTGTAAAATGTCTTCTAGTGTACCCCCCCCCTGTAAACATCTTTTCAAGAAGCTTGGCAGAGCCTTCTTTCTCTTTAAGGAAATAAAATTTGTCACATGTGATTCAATTAGGTGTGTAATTGCCCAAATACTAAATTTGTTATGAACAACATTTTATCAAACCCATAATCTTTTGGTTCTCCTCTATACAAGAGATCCTGCGATTCAAATATATTTTACTATTGATGAAAGATTGAATTTACAATTTTAGAAGAAATGACTGACAGATTACCACAGGGGTGTGAGGGGATGGGGTCTATGGATGTTATTTACTGTTGCATAGTTGAATTGTTGAATAGTTCCAAATACAAGTTACATACAGCTTTCTACTAGACAGACATTAGAGCAAACCAGACCACACAACCAAAATACTCATCTAAATTATGTTGTTAAATATCAAATATATTTACGGTTCCCACATTCATGTTTATAGCTGCATTTGCTTTAAATGATATTGCGTAACATATAAACGTTTAGATTTAGTTTCATAACCATATATAGAAATGACCGTCCAAGTTGGTGCGTCAATCACGTTTGAGTTCCTTTGGCATAAACTGTTCTTACACCATTTTATTTCTTTTCTCTTAAGACGACACCGCCATTAGACAAGTTTCCATCTGGGTCGTGGCAGATGTCTCAACCTCCGAAGGTCGTAAGCTCTTCTACGATGGTATCAAACATGCTGTAGGTTTTTGTGATTGTTGTATACAACTTAATTGCTATATCAAATTTGTTTCACTACAGTAGAATATCAATGGTCAAACGTAGTTGGGATCAAAAGTGGTTCAGATAATTGAAATTGTGGATAAGTGAGGTTGACCCCAATTAAATATATTTTAGCTATATACTTGAACATTTACTGATCAAAGAACAACCATTTGATCAAATTTTGATTAAAATTCAATACAACTGATAAATATTTCATGTGATTACTATATTTCTTTGAAAATTCTAATTCAGATAACAGTTGTTAGGATAAGTTTTCTCTTTCTATGTTGCAACCAATTTATCAACTCATTGGAAACAATATCATCTTGTTTGATATGCAAGCCATTAAACGTAACAATTTAGTTTTATAATCATGAAGAATCATCTCATTTTTTTCCAGAAATCTTCCAATACTATGAGGATTGGTTTTATTCATAACTCTCTCGCAAACAATGGCCATCACTGGCTTGCCAAAGCCATACAGGCCACTCTTTATACACACACACGCAACTTTGCAAAGAACTTCATCGTAAAACTTGTCAAACCAGAAAACTTTGAAGCCATTGATACTGGGAAGAAGAGCATTGAAGAATTTGAAGTTAATGTAAGTTATATACATGCTGAATACATAGAAATACATACTGGGGGATGGGGGTGTGGGGAACGATTGGGCCAGGACATCACAATGAAATGGATAATGGCCACCACTGGCTTGCCAAAGGCATACAGGTTCCTTTATATATAAACAAGTTTGTAAAGGCCATCATCATAAAACCAGAAAACTACCAAACTATTGATTCTGGGAAGAAGGGCATTGAATAATTTGAATTTAACTACATGGTGGCAATGGGGGTGGGGTTGCAATGGGACAATGATGGGACCAGGGCACTCCAAGGAAATGGACAATGGCCATCACTGGCTTGCCAAAGCCATACAACTTTGCAACTTCATACAACTTTGCAAAGAAACCAAAGAGGAAAGAATTTAGAATTTTTATTTAATGTAGGTTGAAAATACATTGGTGGGGGCAGGGAGGTGGGCTGTGGTTAATAATCCTGTGGGATGGGGGACATTTGTCACAAAATTTAAAAAATCTCCCTATTGACCATGTTAATTAATTATAACATATAATAAGTTAATATAGGTTGAAATACATTTTGGGGTGATGATGATCGTGTTAGGAATGCTGCATGTCATAAGGAATATGATACTGTGGGAGAATGGGGGAGGGGGTGGGGAGTTCAGTGAACAAGGATTTAAATTAATTATCATCAGACCAGTAAACAGTGACATTTCTTGGAAGAAGGCCATATTACTAAATGAAAGCTAAATATTTGTGTTGAGTTGATAGTAACTGGATACTGCAAGGAAGTTCATTGGGGCCAGGAGGAAGCATCCTGGGGGTAGGGAGTGGGGTTTGGGAAGAAATGGAATTTCATTGTGAAACTTATTACTGGAAAGATATTGAACGTTAAACCATTTATGCTTTACACAAATGCAACGACATGACATGTGCAATCTTTATTTCACAGGGTATGGATCTTACTGCTTTCATGAGAGTGTATGAAATGGCTAACCCTGGTTCCTTACAGCTGCATCAACCATTCAGTGCTAAAGTATTGAATTTGAAACCAGGTCAAAGGGCAGTTGTAGCCAATGGGAAGGTAAGAACATCTCCTCTAGTATCATGTGGAAACAAGAGTTTGTGCCGCTGCTTTAGAAAAAATGTCTGCAAGCAATAGTTTGGGTTTATTCATATTATAACATGCTTCTGAATACACACAATGATATTGCAGTTGGAGATTACGATTGGGTGGATAATAACAAGCCCTACTTGGCAGGCACTAGTATATTGTTTATATTATAAAGCCTGAAGCAAGCTTGTATATATATTCACAGTCCAAATAACATAACAGTATTCCATGTGTTGGAAAACACTAAGGATAGATCCTATAATAGTGTGCATTTATTCTGACTTATATAACTATTAACGGAATATTTTGAGGCCTGCTTATCAACTGTATGAATGAAGTGTGGATTTTAAACAACACAATAAAAAACATTCATCAGCGAACGATCACAGAGTGATGCGCACGGAATTTGAATATGTGTAGATTGTGATGTCATTTGGCGTTGAGTGAGAACGGCAGTGACGAAGTCACGCACATTACAGAAAATCACACTTCATTCATACAGTTGATCAGGAGGCCTCGAAATATTCTATTAATAATTATAAGTTGGAATAAATGCATACTATTATCGGATCTATCCTCATATTCACAGTGATATTGCAGTTTGTGTATATATTTTGTGCCATATTTAGCAGGCACTAAGATGGATATCATATTATAAATCATCTTTGTTCATGCTACATGTATATATATGCACAACAATATTGCAGTCTGAAATTGCAAATGGTATCGCAGTTCACCAGTTAGAAAATAGTTAGGTGAGGTTCAACAATACATTTGAAAGAATAGTATGTTACATTCAATCTGATAGCCATGTAGATGATGACCTGTACTGGTTTGTGACAAGTCTCATGAATAATAATGAGTAGGCGGGGCTAAATGTAAATCTTTTGATAGTTATACATACGTCTTTGGCCCTCTATTGCTTATTTGCTTCATATCTGATAAAATGGTAAAAAGTGACAGCATGCATGATTTTGATGTAATGCTGGATGGATGTGATACTTGGTATGAACGATAGTCATGAGTAGTAGATGACCGGTATTTTTTGTGGCAGGTTTCATGAATATTAAGCAGTGGATGGGCTTAATGTTAATTACTACCATTTATTATTTTTATTATTAGTATTATTGACAGTTATGGAATTGAGCTATTTAATAATGACATTTATCACAGATACTTTGATCCACTTTTTACTCAATTTTTCACTGGAGAAGCTGTAAAATTGTAAATCAGGTGGAACGTGAAGAAATGTATCCCACAATGCATTGCAAGAGGCCCTCTTAAAAGCTTTTTACACTGAAAAACTGGATTAAACTTTAGTAGGTTTTGGTGACTGTCAGATTTATGACATGTGTTATTGCATGCCCAGCTGAGAATACCAGTTGAAACCTGTTGGAAGCTGCTTTTAACAGCTACATGTTGGATTCAAAAGGTAATCCTTCTGGAACCAACAATTACCTGTTAGAACATCCAGTAATTAAACCAGTTGGTCCTGTTATAACTAGTTGGAATTAGTTAATACCATAATTAATTTTTCCCAATTACATGTTCATACCAGTTAAAACCAGTTATAACCAGTTGAAGCTTGTTCAACATGTATATCAACTGGAACCTTCTGCTGTGGATCACTAAGGTTGTACATTAAATATATTAATATAGGTCATGAACCTATCAATCATAATATGGTAGAATCATGTGAGTACCATAACACCTTTTTATAATTAAGTTTCTATGCTGTTTTTAAAATAGTTTACTGTTAAACTACATTTTCAATGATATAAATATTTTCAGCAAACTTGTAATATTGTTCAAGTTTATTAACTTTATAGGAGCCAGTTATTAATATATATTTCTATCTGTAAATATTCTGAAGTAACTTGTAAAACTAAATTATTATCTTCTTTTATGAAGGTTTTTGGTCCTTTACCGGATGGTGAAGCTTTTATTTCTGATGACTTCAACTTGGCTGAAAGTGTCATTAGGGGAGCTTCTGCTGATGGCGTCCTGAAAACGGTAGGTGGCATATAAACATGGTAGATTGCCAGGTACAAAATGAGGCTTGAGATGAAGTGCTGATACACAAATTCAAATAATCAACCAATTTTGTCTTTTATGGTACCAATATGTTGATATTACTTCAGCCAAAGGACATTTTGAGCCTCTATGCAAAACAGTTCTTGCCAACCCCATCCATTACTTGCACTGTCCCTACCCATGATCCATCTCATCTCATCCCCTTGTTCCCCATCACTACCCTACCCATCAAATCTACCACCGAATCACATATCTACCCTAGTACCTCTCTACACTTTCACCTAACCACGCCATGCACTTAAATGAAAGAGTTTCCTCTCTTTGTTCAATTATCACCCTAGCATCTAACAGTTCCCCTCCCCCACACAATCACATATCAATCACAATCAAATATCAATCACAATCATATATCAATTACATATACCCCTCAACTCCCCCCTCCCCCATCAACCTGTCTCCACACTGCTTTTCTGCCACCTGCTATATCTATACCCCTTACTCCAAACCAACATTCCTGCAAGCACCACCCCTTTCTGCAACACTTCTTGATGAGTTGAATGGTTAAGGGCCATTTGTATATATTTTCACAATTTTGAGCCCCACCCAAAACAATCCTTGTCAACCCCACCCCCACTTCCCTAGCCCATCCTGCATTATAGATCTGGTCAGTCACTGGGTCTTTCTCTATCTGTCATGGCAACTTATAAATGACAATACAGGCCATACAATCTACTCAGCATGTTTTCTGCAGATTGTCATGAACAACAGGGAATATAATTCAGTATAATGTGAGGATTTTCTCTTTTAAAACCATTGTATTACTGATGTCAATAAATCATAAATTATATTCTGAGAAATGATAATCACAAGGTGGGATTACATTTTACTGGCCTGTATATATGCAGAATATCATGACCGCCTGGCTACTGCATGGTCGCCTGGCAATGCTTATGCCAAGATATGCATTGACTATTACAACATGTAGACACCGAGTGCTAGAAAGATGTGCATCGTGACCTGAGTAACGATCGGCTGTTGGTACAGTGTGGTCACGTGGCCTTCCATATTTTGATATTTGGTTCTGATTTTGTGTATACCATAACCAGCTGTCAATTCCTTGGTCGTTGTGATATGCAAATTTCAAAACTGCTATGCAAATTGAATATTTTTATTAGCAAGATGTTTTGACATGTGAAGCTTGTTGAAACTGTTCCTACATTAATGTTTCGTTCACATTTTCCAGTTGACGAGTAAATCGCTTGGTTTGAACTTAGAAGGAGAGGAGGGCAGTACATATGTGATGAAGGTGGATAGTTTACTCGCATCCAATAGCCGAGAGGAACAAAGACAGGACACACAATTCCATGGGGACAGAGAAAGGTAAGACAGTCTTGGTAATCTTGTTAGAGTGATATGTACTTAGCTAAAAATGATTAACGTCCTTTCCAAACTTCCTAGAAAGTTAATAAAGGACGGGACATATTTACACAACATAGATGCATAGATACAATTGTTAAAAGCAAAAGAGTGAGTCCTTTGTGTCCATGGTGAGCTACGGTATTTCACAAAAACTAACAATGGCAGATTTCTCGTTGCAAGCTATTGTACATATACATAAGTATTGGTTTGGTTTCTAGTCTCGGAGGCAGGTAGCATGGCTCTTGAAATGTTCAAGATTATTTTGATCTTTGACGAATCCTTATAATAACAAAGCCACATTTCATCATCACACATGGAAGAGGCTTGGGATGAAGTAATGTACAACGGGAGCTCCTTACCTTGTGGACGACAATCTTGCATATTCCCACATCAACGGTGCCCTGAACCACCTTCTATATCATTAAACCACCTACTATATCATAAAAGCTTTTAGCACCTGAATACCCACCTATCCACATTTAGTTTAGTTCACTGCCACGGCATCCTTTGATTGTTCAGATACATGTATGTCAGCTTCAAATTTCACCTTTTCCGTCCTCTTCTTGGTTGGAGCTTGAAATGTGCTAGCTTATAATAATGAAGCCACATGCTGCTCTCATCACACATGAAAGAGGCTCGGAATAAAAATTTAACTTGGTGGCATGGTAAGAATGAATATTCATGGTATAATTCTATAATTTTTCTTATTCTTTACAAGATTTATCGCTTACTGCATTCTGCAGTCTTTCAATAATTTCCCATCAAATATACTGGTTCCAGTAGAACTAGCAAAATATGATTTTTTTTTATAATAACGAAGCCACATCTGAACTAGCAAAATCTGAAAAAAATCCCTGATTATTGTGCCCTTGGGACTTTGTCAAGCATCCTCCCTGATTTAATTAGCACTCGGTTCTACTGACCCACACTCGCTAGCTGCTACATGTCCGGGCAATGGGATAATGGTTATTCTTCAGAATTGGAGATAAGAACTTACATTTTTGAATTGGAAATGTTTAAGGACCAATAGTTGACATGTTATTATCCAAAATGGAATAAATAAATTGGAATCCACGGAATTGAGAACCTGCCATGGTGAAAACTTGTCTACCTTACTAGGACTCATACCTAGGACCCCTCTCCCCCTCCCACATACAGATGCTCATGTCACTAGGTCTGGCTAGGAAGCCATTATGTAAATTTAAAAAAAATGCATGACTTTATGTTTCCTTTCAATGCAGCTGAAATATTGCACTACATATATTTTGAAATAATAAAATAACATAAAATCATTATTTTAGCATAATGTGGCTCTTCTTTCTCACGTACAGCTTAATAAAACACCTTCCAGCTCACCCTAGCACTCCAAGCTTTGATATATTTGTGATTCTTGACCCACTGACCCGCCATGCCCAGAAGTGGAGCCATATCCTGACGGTGTTAACTCAGGCCTTTAACGTCAACCTACAGATAGCCATGAACCCACAAGATATGCATTCCGAGATGCCTATAAAGAGGTAAGTCAAAAAGACGACAATCTTGCAAAGTTTCCGAGCATTGCAGAAAATCTTCTCCTACCAACCTAGGATTAAAAGAGAGAATCATTTGATGGAATATTATCCAAAAAAGTTTGGGATTTGAAGGGTTTTAGGGGAACAAAGTTACAAATGTTTCTGTTCCCTAGAATTAGGTCTAAAACACCTGAAAATGCATATAGAGAATCATTGGTGGGTGTAATCTCTCTGTGTTGCCAAAAAATTAAATGTTTTTTTACTCATTATTTGGGTAAATAAGAATTTTGGTGGATTTAGTGTGTATTTGTGGTGAGTGGATGAGGGTGCCAATGCAAAACTGACTATATGATTAAAACTACAGAATCCTAAGTAATAAGAATTTTGAGAATATATTTTACATTGGAGGTTAGTGAGTGATATAAATGAGTAGTGATTGTAGTCCTTGTTTCACAGGATGGTTTTGGAGAAAAAAATCCATTGGAGGTGAGTGGGTGGGGGTACACAGGCAGAAATGTTGATATAATTGAGACAAACAAAGTCCTTCGTTGGAGTGTGTGGGGTGGGCACACTTATCAAGGTAACACTAGAAGAGGCTAACCGTCTCTTATAAAATACAGGACTTTGTTAAATAGAATGATGAACTGGGTGGGTTCTCTTGGGACGGGTAATTTTGTGAAAGTGAAATAGAGTAAGTACAATGAAATTTTGAAGCGGAGCATATATCATTGTTGCCAATGTATTTATTTCCTTTCTCACAGTTTCTATAGATATGTATTGGAGCCAGAGGTTACCTTCAGGGTAGATAACAGGTATGTAGCCAACCGATAGCACTATGGTAGTGGTGTCTAATATTTTTGTCTACAACCCAAAAAGAAATTACATTTACCTCATTCTCCTCAGCAAATCACGACAGGTTTATGTATTAAAGAAATCTGTAGAAAGGAATGCCCCCTCCCCACTGAGCAGTTTACTCCATATGGTGTAATTTAACTCTTCCACAGCGTGTAATTGAACCCTTCCCGTACAGAGTCCAAAACTGGGTCAATGATTGGCTGCAAAGCTTGTAAGAGCATTGCACTATGCGGCATCTGTAGGCTGTTGATGACGTTATAGCAACCGCTGAACATTTCACTGTCAGCCGGCTTGAAAATCTGGACAACTACTTTAATTTTCAGGGGCTTCCTGTGAGCATGTGTCTTCTGCTTTCCTCCATTGACAGAAACAGGAATTGATAGTAAGCTCGTAATCATTATTATTATTTATCCTAGATTTATTTGATTTCAAAATACTTCATTCATCCAACAGCTTCAGCTCTGGACCGGCAGGACGGTTTAATGACATGCCGCCGGATACGCTCTTGACCATGAACATCATGACACCGGAGAGTTGGATGGTGGAATCGGTTCGGACCACATACGACCTCGACAATATCAAACTCAGCGAGGTAGGGTCAGGGATATCAATTCTTCATTAGAGTAGAGTAGGGTGATAAGCGATATTTATATATATATATAAATCTGCAAATAAATCAAATTCCTTTCATCATATATATATATATATCGTTGTCAGAAAACGATATTGTGATCTCCAATATTCCAATAGATTGTTCTTCCCATGGTGAGTTTTTTTTATGTAAACTCATTATTTTAGCTTGTCCGGGGTATCTCAATGCGTGGTAATTCCTTTCATGTCACCTGACACAGACTGCAACCTGTGTTTGGCATGATGCAATGAAGGTTTCGACATGGAGTCTATTCTATTGCCCCGCCAATGTAAGGATATTCATGACACAGCTTCATTGTGGGTCTTAATGTGATAGAGTAGTATATATTTGAATTGCCCAAGAACCAATCACAGGCTTTGGATACTCCCCTTCAGACATCCCAGTAGGTATACTATCTATGGTTGGAACAGAAGGCATGGCCTGATCTTTTAGCATCTAAGCATACCCATGAGGCGCTCACTCCGTCAGACATCCTGAAAGGCTAAGGGAGCTTCTTTTCTTTAATTGTTATAATTACATTACTGGCAAAATAATTAAGGTGATTTTTTATCTGGATCTAAAATTATAATCTAGGGAATCAACAAAGATTAGTCTATTCATAATTTTTCTATGTGTACCGTTACTCCTGGCTTTTCTACCTGCCCTGAAATTTCATCTATTGAACTTCCCATCTTTACAAAGTCTTCAAAGCAATGAATTTACCCGTACCTGAGGACGCTGGGCATCTTCGGAAGAATGAATTTTGAAATTCTAAAACAATAATTAGGCTCATAATCAGCCTATCCATGTGATTGTATAGGGGAACACAAGCTTTCTTATCAGTGGATAATGGGGCAGGCATCCATGCCATTCTGCTTCCAGAACTTTTTCAGGAATTTTAAATTACATTTCGATTTCTAAACATTAATTAATGTTTGCTATTTCCGGGACTGCATTCCATATTTTTACCTTTTTCCATCAGATTGATAATGGTATCCTTGCGGAGTACGAGTTGGAACATCTCCTATTGGAGGGCCATTGCTTTGAACAGAACACCGGACAGCCCCCACGCGGCCTGCAGTTTACCCTGGGTACCAAATCTGAGCCAGTTCAGGTGGACACCATCGTCATGGCTAATCTGGTGAATATACTTCATACTGCGTTCTGATTTAAATTGTCATAGGTCAACTTGTAAGTGACCATATCTGCAATACCACCTTCTTCCAAAACTATTCAGCCAGTTTACCATTAGGGCTAATGTCATTACTCTATGTACAGTGTACATGTCCACTGAGTGTGACTATGTAGTGTGTCACAAGTTACCTTTGACAGCATAAGATATAAACTCATTATGACATCATTATTGGTACTACATAGTGTGTGTACTTTGCCACTCACAATTAACCACCTTACCATACCATTGTGACATCATGCCATACCATTGTGACATCATGCCATACCATTATGACATCATTGTTAACTACAAACTGACTTATCTGTAAAGTGTTTACATATGTTTGTATTTTGTCACAAGTGACCTTTGACATCAGAGTATTCTGATAATATTGTTAAAACAACTGCATTTGGGTTACATGCTTTGGGTTACATTACTAGTCACTAGTGACCTAAGTTACAAAGTACCTTTATATCATACTTTAATGACATTATTATTGACTTATATTAAGCTATCGAGGGTGCCCTCCATATTAAACAGCTCTAAAAAACTTCCTTTCTTGAATGTATATTGCTGTAAAGTGCCATCCATTTATTCTAAAGACACTAAGATACGTACAGTAGATTGGACACCTATAGACCTATAAAACATTTATAAAGGATGCCCTCTACTGTCAAAAATTCTTAACATTTGCTTGATAAGAGTTAACTACGCACTTTGGACGCGTACCATATGATTATAATTCCATGATGACATCCTTATTGGTCCAAGACAAAGTAGGCTAGTTATGTGTTTTCACCTGGAAGGGTGCGTCACGTGGCGCGCAGTCAACATGGTCGGTTGAGGGGTGGTTAAATTCGGCATGTCAGGCCTTGGGCAGGTTTAGGGGAAGAACCGTAGCACCCGGAGAAAGGAATGTACATAAAGCCTTATTGGTAACTTCATACTGACTTATACTTTTACTTGGAGTGAAGTGTTAGTCACAAGCGACCTTTGAAAAGTCTGAAAATTTACGATTCGGCCATCGTCGGGTTAGGTTTATTATGTTTCCCATGTTTCAACCCCCTTGTTTCCAGCTGGGACGGGGCCTTTTCTTATTATAGTGGCATCAAGTAACGGCTTCCAGTTACACTAAAACTCAGCTTATCATATTTCCGCATTGTATTTTTGGTTCCTTGCTTTAGCAAAAGGAACCTATGCATTCAACTTGGCGTGTGTGTGTCTGTGTGTGTGTATGTGT
>JAODAF010648656.1:0-12860 GCA_027574765.1 Molpadia intermedia
CTATGTCCATATATATACGTCTGTCGGTAAAGTTCCTTTTATCTACGGTACTACAACGCGCCCCAATTATTCTTCAATAGCAACCACTAGCTCCGCCACTGCCTACAGCAATATTGATGTAGGTTTACCAGTTATTTTAACAGTGTAGGCTCGGAGAGTAACGGGTAACACCCATTGTACGACTGGATGAGAACAGAAGACACGTCTTTACAGTGTCAACGGGGACTCTAAACTGCGAGAATAGCTACCAGAAAATTGAGCTGGCCTAGAAGAAATTCCATTGATTGCTATCACGTGATCAACAGCCTACGGATGCCGCGTCGGACCATGCTATTTCCAGCAGATCGTCGATCAAGTTTTGCGCCCTCTAAAATGCTCAGTACAGCAAGGGTTCATATTACTATAAACAGAGTCAATTACTTAGAAACACTGCCTAAACCGGTTGGATAAGGATAAGTGTTATTTTTGTGGTTTTAATGCATTTTTTATATTACTTTTCTTTATAGGTTTTTTTGAACTAACAGAGCCATCCACGGATCCGTTGCAGTGTTCCGATCGTCTTATCATGGAAAATATACCGTTGGTCGAAGCATTTTTGTTCGCTATAGAAAATATCAATAATAATGAAGCGATTCTTCCAGATATCAACTTATCTGGTTTGGGGTTTGATTCTTGTGGAAGCACATACAGAGTGGTGAAAGAAGCAGGAAATCTAATAACAGGGACTGTTGACTATCGCTCAAAGTATTACCAAAATAAATTAATTCTGTCTGGTGTCATAGGTGGCTCTAGCAGTGATACTACGGAGGCTTTAAATCAAAGGATCAAAAATCTAGGAGTCAACCAAATAAGTTACGGAGCAACGGCAACTGAATTTAGTGATTCTTCTCGGTATCCGTATCTCCTACGAACTGTTCCTTCAGATTTTAACCAAGCTAATGCATTCATTGATATTCTCTCTAAATTTGATTGGAAATATGTATCAGTAGTATATACTGATAATATTTATGGTAAAGACCTTCTCGATGTGTTCAATGAACTGTTAGAAGAAACCAACATTTGTATTGCCATGAGGCTTAGAATTGATAGAAGGTTTAGTGAGAGAGATTTTAAGAATGTAATCACTGCACTTCAAGCAAATCCGAGCAGTAGAGTAGTTTTACTATTTACTTCTGATGTTGACGCTCGATCAGTGTTGCAGGCAGCGGAACGTCGTCGTGTGCAAGATATTCAGTGGGTCGGATCAGACACGTGGGGTAGCAATTACTTTGTAATTGAAAATGCTACAAACACAGTCCGTGATGCTATTACAATTCGCTTTGAGGCTCATCGGGTTGATTCATTTGTGACAAAACTTACATCATTGAACCCTTATCTTAACCGTGAAAATCCATGGTATAAACAATTTTATTCTGCATACTTCAAGTGCGACCTGTATGGTGAACCACAAGTATACAACAATTACTGTGACACCCGTATAAAACTTCCAGAAAATGCTGTTAGTAATACACTAATATCCAATACTATAAATGCTGTTAATGCATTTGCATATGGCTTACATGAGGCCTTGGTCAGGATGTGCCCCAATGGGCCACATAATCATATTTGTAAAGAACTTGAAAGCAACCCTACTGTATTTCATGAGATTCTTCAAAATATTAGCTTTCCAAGTGCCCATGATGTAAATACAACATTAGGGTTTGATAAGAACGGAGATGTCCCTGCAAGATACAACATACTAAACATACAATCATCCAATGGTTCTGTTGAATATATTCAGGTTAGTACATTTTCATTATTAACGTATCATTATGAAACTTCTCCCTAGATGTTTTCAAGAATTTTGACGCACACAATATTAAATCCTGTTGACATTATCTGCATGTTCTTTTTCATTTTTCTGCAGATTGGCTCATGGGACCAAGGTGTTTTGACCATAACCGGAGACATGAATTTTACACACAATAGCACAAATTGCCTAGGAAGATGCTCGGAGTGCGACACATTTGATTTTGTATACGCATCCTTGGAAGGTCCTATTCAAATAGCTGGTCTTGCTGGGGTGCATTCTAGTGGAAGCCACACAAGTAGCTGCGGTCCTCTGAGCAATTCAGGCGTCATGGATGTCGAGGCTTTCATTTTCGCCATTAATCGGGTCAACGCGAATAAGTATATTCTACCTGGCATCCAATTAGGTGCAAAGATATTTGACACCTGTCAAAGTGGAGTAAGAGGCGTACGTGAAATCTCCTCATTCTTTGATGATACTGGGGTATTTGTTAACAGAAGCGTCTGGCAGTTAATAGGTGGCATTGTAGGTGGTGGCTCACCATCAGTTACAGACCTTATTTACAACGTTGCTGAACAGTACCAACATCCTCAGGTAAAGTACCTCAATGACGGCATTGTAGTTCATATTAGGGTTTGGTTGTATTGTAGGAATAGAGAACAGCCATGTTGTTGACTAACTACATATTTTAGCGTGATAGGCACATACTCTGCTGACTGTTGGGAGGCTTATGTAGACAGATATTATACAAAAGACACAATCAGTATAAAGTCACCATCAGTTGTTCTTTCTCTTGCAGCCATGTGGATCTTTGGCAATGAACCTTACCCATACACAAAATTTAGTCTGGAAATAGTGGTATATCTTTTAATTATATTGACTTTATTTCTGTGAGTGGATTTAGCTTTCTTCTTTGCAGGTAGAATATATACAATACGTTACAACATTCCGTGGCACTGTGAAATGTTGGTACAGATTTCATTTAACTAAATTCGTAAATAAGAATCTCTATCTGTACTGTCGCTTCTTCTAATGGAAACCCTAATCTTGCATGTGCTTGCTTATATAAGAACACACATTTGTTAATTTAAGCGTGATTAGTCGTCACTTTTATATCATCAGTGCGAGCTGTATAAACGAATGGCCTAGTAATAAACCCCGTAGAACATATTAGTAAAAATAACAATTGATTATAAATTGTCTTTGGAGCACGAACATTGTTATGATTGCCTCATGTATGATTAGCACTAAACAAATTACACAGAATCTTCTCACGCCTCATGAATGGAAAACGTAATACAGGTATATAGACTATAATGCAAATACGAAATTTAAATATTCAAAGCACTTTTCTTTTGTAAAATTTTGTAGTAACTCTGTGTACGACGCCCAGGTATACGCTTATGCATGGTATCACTGTGTGCGTACGTCAATACTAAAGACACACACTGAGTTTTGCAGATGTGTCAATGTTTAGCATACACACTAGCGTTAAAACTCCCTGGGTAATGATAGCCACGGTTTTTTAAACTAATGGTCCTTCTCGACTAATGAATGCGTTGGTATATTAGTGATCTCCAGGTGCTACTGTTTAATCATCCAGCAGCTTGGGTGATATTTATTTTCACACTTCTTAAACAATTACCTCTATGGTACCAAATATAAGACAATTTAAACTTGATCAACATCAGATATTTATTGCAATGTCAAAAACTGAAATAAAACAGGTATATTTTAGGTTTTCACCACATATTTCTAATTCAAATGAACAATAGGTTTTTACTTAATTCACCGTGTCCAACATAGAGTGACCTTAAATAGAAAGATCTTTCCTAAAGTGTACAGTTTTTTCTAGCTACAAAAATCCAACAGTTATTATGTTACTCAAAGGTTTCGTTCACTGACGTGTGTGGTTTATTAAAATATGTAATCTCTCGCTCCGGATTTCACCAAGAGAGCATTTATTTTATTAAATTAAATTAAATTAAATTAAATTGTTGCCTCAGTCAGCATCAATATAGGAGGATCTGATCCGAATCTAAATTACATTTACATTAGATCAGGGTATAATCTTCAGCCGACAGCCGAGATGGACCCTGTCTGGTGTAAACGCACATCAAATGTACACAAGACGGTTGCACACAAATTACGTGTATATATCTGTGTCGTTCGAAATTATTAATTCGTGTTCCTGCTGGTGTCCTCTTCCTATGAATAGATTGCATACAGCTTTTCATCGACTGCAGATGATGCTAAGTATTTGATCAGGACCATACCTATGGTGGAAGACTATATTCAAGCCATTTTTGATTTACTGAAGTATTACGAGTGGACGGCTGTATTCGTTGTTGTAGATGCAACGGACGAGACACAAATGTTATGTAAGTAGCATATTTATCATTCAACTCTGTTAGGAATGAACATGTTAATAGGTTAATAAAACTGTTTAACAGGTATTTCGTTTAACGAAAAAAGTAATACATCAAGCTTGCGGTTTCAAATAACCGCAAACACCAGGAAACACCAGTAGGAAAGTACTTTTCAAATCTTTCCAGAGAAGTCACCATCTAAATTTTCGTTATTCAAATGCAAACATAAAAATTGATTAACAAGATTGTAAAACAAGAATTCTCTGCCATTTTATTATTTGTCGTTTGATTAATTATCAACAACGATATAAAGAACTCAAGCTAAATTTAAACACATTATTTATTAGCAGTTGAGCGAGGAGAAGAACTATTTTAGTGAATTTTAGTTACATTTATTGACAGTATTTTTTCTGTAATTCTTTTGTATTTCTTTATTTTTTCTCTGTAATTGAACATACATTTTACTGTCTGTCTGCATACTGATATAGCATATAAGGGGGTTCAGAAAGCGTGCTTAACAGCAGAATTCATAGACGGTATACAAACGTTGTTTCAGAAGCACAACGTAACGAAAATCTCCATCCGTACTTACAAACTGCTAGATGGAAACACAGAATCCCATTCAAGATCTATTATAGGGACCGATGGGTCGATTTCCTTAATCACCAAACACAAAGGGAATTTGTTTCCTCCCAATGTGCATGATGTAAATTATATATATATATATATTTGAGTAAATATTATTAACAAATTAGTTTTACTGATATAGTTTAGAACTATAATGCTCTATATTCAATTAAGATGTTAACTTTAATGTTGTTTCTTTTTCAGTGTATAATGCTTTCCTTCAATCAGCTGTTGATCTTTGTTTGGAAAGCAGGCTTATCTTGACCGGCGATACATTGGACTTCTCATCTCTTGGTAATGCTAATGTTGTTGTGATGTTTGCCTCTGCCGAAGTAGTCAACTCATTTGTTGAAATATTTACATTGCATCAGAAAACATTTATTTTTGCTGGAGTAGCCTTTCCTGATGCCATCCTTCCATCAATTGCGCAATGGTCACTTATTTTGCCTTTCTAGGAAACATCACCAGTGTTTGAAGAGTATGTATCTCAGTCAATAAACCCAACCAAAGCATCACCCAATCCCTGGCTTCAAGAATATCTAAGCAATAAACTCAAATGCAACGTAGGGAAGGAAACTAGATACAATAGAATGTGCACAGAATCTGATCAACTTCCCGTTAATCAAATTGAAACTGGGAATGCTAAGCAAATCATCAATAGTGTTATCGCCCTCGCAACCAGTTTGCACAATGTGCAGCAGCAAAAATGTGGTACCGGTTCCAAAGGATTGTGTCCAAGATTCTTATTAAGTGAGATTGATGAGTTCCTAATAGCGTCTACAAATGTAACCTTTGAAACTGGTGTCATAAAAAATGGACAGCTACAATTGAATCTCACCATCTGGAATAATCCGCAGAAGTCTGAAAATACTTTTGTCAAGGTATGTTTACGTTTATGATGCATGAAAATATTATATATCGCCCTCGATCATCTCCTACCATCCATAGAAGCCGAGAGTGAAGTTATATGGAAGAAGTATTCAAGGGACATATCGTTCAACTCAGCAGTGGACCTGTTTACGCTTAGATAATACGAGTGTTAATGTTTACTTATATATTCACTATAATAAATCCCAGAGGCATAGGGATGGTTTCCAATGGCTTATCTGCTGGATTAATGCAAAAACACCTACCCAATGACTACCGTTTTGACATTTGCCACGTACATGATTTGTGTAAACGAATAACAAAATTTGAGTTTAACCTAATGTAAAACCATAATTATAAAACATCATTTCCCATGTTGGAAACTTATTCCAAGTAAAATAAAATTGGAGGACAAAGTAGATATGATCTTCAATATATTTTCCCTTTTCATAACCCCCTCCTCCACACCTACCCTTCGGAATCACGTTGAATAATAAAGATGTTCTTGTTGTATTCTATTATATGATAGGTTTTCTACTGGGATGGAACTCTCAGACCATTAGAGAAAGCAATGTTTATGGAAAATCTTACAGATTCGGTGGAATCATCCTGTGACGAGACTACAACTGCATCTAGTACTAGCACCATGACAACAACGACAGCAGGGAATAGTCCCGAGGTGGCATATACTGTTAGTGGAGTACCAATGTGTAATGATCCAGAACTAGGCAGGCATACAAACCAGCTACTCGAAGATTACCACACCGAGATATGGTATATTCTGGCTTTATTATTGAGCGCCTGCGGGATATTATTTACCTTCGCTACAGCTCTGGTATATTTCTTCAATTCTGAATCTGCGTATGCACAAGGCCGTTCTTCCTTCCTCGTATATATGTTGCTCTTTGCTGTTTTACTAATGTTTTTACAGACAATCTTGTTTGGCTTAAAGGTCCACGTCGCTGTTTGCGGTCTACGAAGAATTCTTCCCGGTGTTTCATTTTCCATAGCTTTTGTGTGTATCTTCTTAATGACCGTAAGGATGTTCCGCATTTTGAAAAAGGAAAGAAGAGTCACTGGACTTGGGGCCAAATATATTGATAATAAAAGTCAGATTAGGGCATTTTTGGCCATTATGCCTATAGAATATATGGTCATTTTTCAATGGCTTTTCTATGAGTTTCCTGGAGTAGAAACCATTGGGACAATGGACGACACTTACCGACACTGTCAATATATCAACCAGCGATTCCCTGTCTCCTTCATATTGATCTATTTTGTGATGATTGGATGTGTAGCTACAGCGGTCATGGCCATGCGTAGGAGCAGAGTTTTCTTCTCATCGGAATTGAGGGGTACCATTGTATGCATCTGTCGTAAGTAAACATTATATCAGAAAGGAATATCAAAATAAAATTTCGAGTTTAAACTAAATAAATACTCATGTTGATTGCTAATGATCTAGAATTGTTAATGATAATAAACCAAGCAATCTGATATAAGCCGAAAAACAATTAATACCGAGCACGTTAAATGATAAAGAAAGAAATGGTGCCTGCTTACATTGGCCTTATACCAAAACTATAACAACAGACCCTTGCTTAGTGAAAAAAATCATTTTGAAATCTTTGGCCGGGCACTTTGTTCGTGGCCAATAAACATTATACAACCGTAATTTGAAGGGTGCTGCAAGGCGACATTGCCGTCTCTTTATTTATTATTTCATGTAGAAATATCACGCAAATCTGCAAGGTAACTTGCCAGATTATGTCTAAATTTTAATCATTGTACAAAGCTGTATATTATTGTTAAATGTTGCTCTTTTTCTCCTAGTTTCGGGCCTCGTTGCAATTTCCTGGATTATTTGTGGTTTCGCGGCGGAAATTGGTTCATATATTGCAGTAACAGCTTTCATGGGAATCATACAAGGATATATCATACTCGTCACCATCTTTACTCTGATAATCAGAAGTCTATTTCGGTCTGACGAGCCTTTTATTGATGCTGATAGTTCCAATATAGACGGTAAACAAATTTCAAAATTTAAGTGAAATATGATCTCAATGTTGTTAGCAAAATGGTTTAGGCCTACTGTAGTATATTGCATGTATTAGATGTGCACTATTCATTACCTTTATAAAGAGATATTGCGCACTGATTGGCCCACGCACACGAAAATGGTTCATTCTAAAAATACCATGTGAAATATTACAAAATATTTTTTCTTTAATTAATTTTGAATACATTTTGGATGGACTTGTCACCAGTATGTATGCAGGTTATTGTATAATTATTTATCTACATAACACGTATAGATATCGATATTTGCATGCAAACAAGTAATATCTAGTAGCAAAATGCAATTGAAATTTATTGAAAAGTTCATTTCCTTCAACATGTACCCGTTTTGGTAAAGTGGTCCTTCTGAAACCAATGGTATACCTAAAACGAATGTCGGTGGCTAAGCTAGTTGGGACCCGTTGAAGGTAGTATCACCCCTTTAGCCCCAGTTGAAGCTTGTCATCAATCACATTTGAATATATGTTGCACCATGTTAAACAAGAACGGGAATTTTTAGCTCGGCCGAAAACAGTAAAATCGTTACTTTCTTTGATGTGGCTAATACGGTTAACATACGGTGACATTTTTAAACACAGCAGTTTAATTAATATCATACTAGTTATATAAATGCTTCTTAATGAGCAAAATATGTGTGCATAAATTATTGCATTTCAGGGAGTCAATTTTGGTGTTTTTACATTATAATTATCTATATTCCTTCCCAGATTTGAACGCATATGAAAACCCCATCTCAGATCATCTTCGAACATATGATGAGCCAGCGTTTAAAGAAAAATTTGAAGTGGCTGTTGGAGGACCCGAAGCTGAGAGTGGTTGTTAAGCGTGAGGTATTCTTACAGAGAAATCATTTAAGAAACTTGTTTGCACTTTTAGAGAAAATCAATATTACTTCACGCCGGAATGTCTCAGTTGACACAATAGTGGTTATCACATCATGCTGAAAGAGAACGGCTCGAGGAAGTTACTGAATATAACAATGCCTACCGTATATGTCACATAATTCAATTATTGCGAGTGTGAGCCCTAGGCCTTGACCATAATCTCATGAACCAACGCTATATATGCTTTATGTGAATAAACGTGCATGGTCATCATGTAAATCATGCAAGATTACCGTACTAATAATACAAACCTAAATGTAGCACATGGTTAAGGAACTCTAACGTTGGTTTTGCCGAATTAATGCTTACAATAAACACACAAATATGTGAATGAGCAGCCTGCTTTTACGTAGTCTACCCATAAGGTATGAATTAGCATGCAGTCGATAATCGGGATGTGCTTGAGAAACATGAGATAAGATAAAGCGCCTATCTAATATGATGGCAAAGGTAGAGCGTAAATTAAGAATCACAAGTTGTACTTTACAACAGAGTTAAAATGTGCTTGCAAAACCCGGGAGGCAATGAAACTGATTAGCCCACCTGCGAGTAGCTGCTAGTGAAGGTAGACACGGGAGATTGCTCCATTCGCCAAACAGAGCGATGAACCTAAGTATCTACATAGTGACGCAGGACTATAGAGAAGTAGGCAGCAAATTGGATAACCTCTGATTGACAGTAATAAAGAAGCTGAGTCAACAAAGATGCCATCTTGGATCTTGAGTAACACAAGACCTGGATAAGAGATAAATAGCTAATATTGCGGTTACATGCACAGGTATTCCGTATATATGGTGTAGGCTTAATAATTGCTGTTTAACTAGCAAAACTATAGAATACACCGTGAAATGTAAGACCTATACCTTACAAGCATATCTTCAGTGTTTCCCTTTAAAAAAATCTACAGAATTCTATAGAAAATATGTAAAAAAAATCTATAAAGTATTCATATAGAATTTTATACAAAACTTCTATATACAATGATTAATTTAATAAATTCAGTCACTTTAACATAACCTCGCTTACGTACATGTGGGTCTATGTTGTATAAATTTGTCTTTCAAAATATTAATAAATTGGTTTTAATGTTTAAGTTTTGGCTTTGATTTAATGCCTTAAAACGGTTAAAAAGCAGTACAATCGTAAACTTGAAAAAGACGTGAAAGTAAATATAAAATAAAGGACGGATATTAGTCTTCCAGTACTTCCATCATCAGTCGTCTTGAAGTTTGTTTATCTATCATATTGGCCAGAGCCTGCCGGATTAGGAGCATCTGGGTATTTCTTCATCGCCTACGATTTTATCACAATTCGTGATAATTGTTTTGGATGTATTTCTTCAGTTAATAAACATGTGCATATACTCTCTAAAAGTAGCAACAGATAGGTTCACTTGACAAACACAACAGACTCGATTATCAAATTTCTTTAACAAATTATTTCGAGTGACATTTCAAGTCTTCTAACTTTTATTAATATTTCACTCGATAAAAGATTGATTCACTCGATTTAATGATTTACGGTCTACCAGGTATGTGTATGGATGCATCTGACTTATTGGTGGGAACTCTTTGATTGGAGTCTCAGTGGAGCAGACAAGATGTGGCAGATCTCTTTCCAGATGCCTGTATATTTTATATTTCTTGGTGTATATTTTATAAGATGACAAGACAATCTTATTAGTATTATGCTTATAATATTATATCAATATATATTGGCTTTTGTAAAATGGTGGTAGTAATTTCCAACTTCTTATTCTTGTTGCTTTTCAAATGCAAACTAGTGCAAATATTTATAGAAAACTGCAATTACCTTTTATACGTGATAGTTCATACATATATCTGTATACTTTATATTCAAATTATTGTCTAATAATGTCTTTCATGTGATTAGTGTATTCTATTCATCAGTGCTTTCTTTTATTTTATTAAGTGAAAATTTTATTTTGTATTTTCTGCCATATTCATCTGTAACTGGAATGTAAGTTACCTTGACACTTGCTAAAAGGATTTTTAGTTTATCATGATGCATAGGTCATGTATGTAAATGCTCATTGAACTACGAGGTGATTACGTTTTATCAATTATTTTCCTTGTTGAAAAGGCGAGGCGAATTAATTCGCATTTTTTGTCGACGGAGAAGAGGATAGGGCACGTCTTTATACGTGTTCACGTACAGAGCCGTGTATATACGGCTCTGCTCACGTACAGCTTCAAACTATAGTAGCGATTATACTACGACGGCATCAACAGGCAGGCCATGAGATTTCCGGTCGTCCATTTATACACTTTGGTACTATGGGGTATATCATGGTACGGTAGTAAATTAAGGATGATGAAGCGTAAGTGAGAGGGGTAAAGCGTGTCCAGTTTGGACTGTAACTATCCCTAAACCTCTTGACGGATTAATCTCAACGTGGATCGGTAGATGCCATATGAGAGAACTCGTCTCCTAGACAATGTCAAAGATAAAGGGTCAATTTAACCAAAACCCTACTAGCTGGTGCCTGATGGCTCCCATAATTATTTTTGTTCTCCCTCTGGAACAATGCTCAAGGCTAAATAAGTTATATTTGTTATTACATAATTACATTTTATTGCAGGCAACTTATAATTATAATAATTTGCTTGATCCTTTTTAAAACAGAATTATACACGGATCATATATTCCTGATTTTTTTTCTGTTCTTCTTTATCATGGAATCCATCGATTGAGCTGACCTTCGCAAATCGTCGTAATCTAAGGATCCATAAATCCCTAAAAAAGGATGTTTAGATGCAACTTGCAAGGCATTGGAAGTTTCATTTCTGTGCGATCTAGGAGGTATTTTTAGCAAACCCAAATTGGCGCTCCGCTTAGATAGTATCACGCAATACAATATAATTCCAGGTCAATAAATTAGTGAAGGGGCCGGGGTGCCAACGGAACGATCCTCCTCGGGTGCCAGATACAGGCTAGTAGCGCCACCTCTAAATCAATACATTTCACTCGATTACCGTACTGAACCTACTAATAGCTTGCTTTGGAGATGAATTGATAATTCACAATGAATATTGTTTGTTTAATTTTCTTTCTGTACGGCATGAAATCAGCTATAATAAGCTTAAATATAATAACTAAATATTGTAAGGATAAATAGCACTGCATAGGACACTGTATTACTGCATAGGACACTGTATTACTGCATAGGACACTGTATTACTGCATAGGACACTGTATTTGGTACTGCATATATAGGACACTGTATTTGGTACTGCATATATAGGACACTGTATTTGGTTCTGCATAGGACACTGTATTTGGTACTGCGTAGGACACTGTATTACTGCATAGGACACTGTATTTGGTACTGCATAGGACACTGTATTTGGTACTGCATAGGACACTGTATTACTGGATAGGATCATCAGACGAGCCATTTTAACATTTAATCCAATAAAAATAATTTCAGATATCTCAATTAAATTATCTAAAATTAAATATCATCTCAAATTATTTTCAACCATTAATGACAGATATCTCAAATAGAATTCCAACTATTTTTAAATGCTATTCTTTGATCAATCTAGACCGGATTATATGTTGTCGACTCCTTCACATAGAAAGCATCATCAGTAGAATCCTCTAAAATATATGTAGCTAAGAATTGGTCCAGAGTCCAGTGTCTCTAAAAGGGTGTTGATGTCGTTGTGATTGGCTTTCCCCCGTGGGCCTGATCACATAAAAAAATATTTAAACAACTTTAAGATCTTATATGATTTTATATTTTTGCCACACAGTATCAAAGCGGTGGGCGTGCGGATATTTCAGCACAATACGATCCTTATATGATTTGTTTTCTCCCATTCTTATTACGAACATATACGGTCGGGATACAAATCGTCGAAGGTGAGGCGCGTCATGCGCATGACTCCAAGGCTCCGACTTCATAACGAAAATGGTTGTTCGCCGTAAACAACCCATCTCTGTAATGATGTATTAAACACAAACTGATTTTTGTCCTTCTCCATGGTTTACCGTATTTTGGAGAAAATCGCAGTCTCTTCTCTCCCATGGCAGTGTTCCATGTCCCCCCCCCCCCCTTCAGATCGTTATCATCAACACTGTGTACATTGGTAGTTCTCGACTTCGTTGTGGCTAGATCCTTGTGTACTTACATGCCCCGGTGAGCCTCAGATAAGGGAGCACATCATCATTAGACTAATGTTCATCCGCCCAAATGTTGCCGTCGGGAAAAGTGCCTAA
>JAODAF010648877.1:0-12859 GCA_027574765.1 Molpadia intermedia
ATGGTAGTGTTATTTGATAGTTGCATAACCATTAGTTTGTGTTACGCTAATTAAGTGAATTCACCTTATGACACCTGGTGACGTTGACCTTTGAAAGTTCGGTGAAGATTCATGGAGAAACGAGCGTCCCAGAGCGTGAACAAAGTGCAAACCATGACTTGACAGACAGGCAAACAGATCTAGATATTTGATTTGATTCACAATGTAAAAATATTGGAACCAGCACTCCTGCAGTATATCTACAGTAATGTAGTACTAGTAATTCTATATCAAGTCATTAAAATTCTTCATACATAATTGCAAGCTCAAAATTATCATTATTACTGTTTAATACAGTAAGAATTCATGGCTAGTGAACAATTTAAATTTATTGCTTTGATTTATATTCAGAACTGTTGGATTGTAAAACAAGAATTTTATCATTTATTAAAGATTACTTAAGTTTCTAGATAATGACCTGTGTCAACAGTTGTCTAGGTAACGACCAAGAACAGTGCCAGAGTTGAAGTGTATTCCTAATGACCAATAGGCTATAGCGTAGTATCATTGGAGACTCTTGTATATTAAATGCTAAGACATGTGTATCTACAGATGCAGTGCAAACAGTATGGAACTATATCTTAGTGGTTGCTAGGTTATAATCACTACAGTAGCTAAAGTAACCATGAGATATTTATTCCAAATATAGAAGAGTTATATGAATGTTGTCAGAAAGGTCATACCTGGTGTTTTCTCATAATGATGCAGTAATGCCTAGCAGAGCAGGCAAAATTAAACCTATCAAGACATCATTACCGCTTGAGAAAGCACAAGCATACCGCTGATAGCTTGATTGCATGCACATACAAATGTAACAGAAATTTGTTGCAAAATCTTTACTGTGCAGTGATTGCACTTTAAAGATAGTAATGATGATAATCACTCAGCAATAGTGGGTAGGCTCTAGGGATGGAATTCAGAGAGGATTTGAAGAACTGGATACCTACTGTACCCACTGTATGTCGCCTGGAATTTTTTTAGGTTATCTGTTTTTTTTGCAAAAACAAAATTCCAATTTCCCATTATTATTCTTCATTGGTTATGTGTTCTGTTAAATTTGGGTCGTTTTGTGATTAGCCGCGGAAAAGTGGGCCGTGGTGGAAAAAAATTTGAGAATCAAGGTCCTACATAAGTGCACACATCCACATCCATCAACAGCATGTGGACCAAAATGGCACCTTTCATGTACCATATACCCGGGTACAACTACAGTAATACCGCTATCACATTTCTCCGCATTCTATATTCTTTGCTTATCCAAAGAAACTCCAGTCCCAACTGGTATTACTATTTCCGCAGTTACTCATCATTGATTTCTTAGTTGACAATGCTAGCAAAGGTGACACCCCCCCCCCATTTTGGATGGGGGTGTGTATATTTACTTGCCCACATTCCATGGTGCCTCATTATTTATTGCAGAAGTTATTTCTAAGTCTATTTGTGCTTTGTGATCTGGTAATTTTATCCCAATATGGAGAAATGTGATGACAAATGCTACTGTGACCACCCACCTTCTACGGTAATTCACTGTCAATAATAGCAGCCTAGTACATTAGTCTGGTTTTAAATATCACATTTAAATCATTTGTTAGTTGTGAAAATTTGCACCAAGATTAGTCTTTCTTATTGGTTACTCATGCAAGCAAGTGGGAATCGAGTGCAGTGATCCAATGCCAACATTCTAATTAAACTGGTGGAAGCGCCTCGCCTCTGCATACCACCAGACATTGACTACATGTCGGAGATGATTGTAATAATCGTATGCACCACACAAACCTTCATCTCATAATTCTCCTGCTTCTGAGGTCAACAGCTTCCATATGGAGTTGTCATGGTGATGTTGTCAGCTGTTGCCTAGCAACAGCTGCATGGGAATGCAGTCGCTAAGCAACTCTGGGAGAATTGGTTGGCATCCTGCCACTTAATGCTTTGGGCATCTGAGTGAAGCAATATTGTAGCGTGGTGACAGGCTGATGAAGTTAGCATATCTTCTGACCTTAATAGCTTTGTTTTGCTTGCTCTCTTCAATTTGTCTATTAGTTTTCTCTAGTTACAATCAATACTTGGGAAGGGGAAGGTGGCAGTCTTCGACAGAGTGGCATTTGCCAGAAACATAATACATTTTGTTACCTCCCAATTAAATTATCAGTTGTTACAATACTTGGAAGAAGGGATGATCAGTTGGGAGAGGTGGCTTATTATCAGATTTATTGAACTTGATTTCTTTAAATATTATTTAAATATATTACATTGAAAAAATTAAAACACTTTAGAGCAAAATAAACGATATTGACATACCCATACCCGAATATCGACATGCCCACTATTTTCAAGACCGGATAAAATGAAACCACTATATTATCATTCAAGTTATCTACTGATATTCATACCTACTTACAAGGATCAAGAAACTAGTGGTAATGTGTGTAGCTAGCTTCACCTTGTTCTTGCAGTATCATGATTACAAAATACAAATTAATTAACAGCATGCCCAGTTTAACAGAGTAAGGCGCTCTAACATTGCCGCCAATTCGTGTTAGTCCCAAGTGTGAATGAAAGGTACAAATTCTGAAGAATTTGCTGAAAGCAAAGGAACCAATATGTAGTCCACTTTGTAGTGAGTGTATGTGTACATGTATGTATTTATTTATGTGTGTGACCCCCTGGCTTATAAACACAAGTCATACATGGTATTAAGTAGATGTACCATAGTGAGTAAAAGAACCCTATTGTTTTTGGTGAGTATGAATATTAATGAGGTCACAGGATCAAACTCCGGATTTATCAATCTATTTCGCCAAGTTGTATTTTGTGTTTTTGGATGTTAAAATTATTGCGACATGTTTTCAATGATTTATTTTAGCAATGTATTAATGGTTTAATATCGAGATGTATATTGCATTGTTTTTACATGTTGCTTGTTAATATTCAGTTTTATTCAATTTTGTGATGTATTTATGATTTTATGAGGTGTTATTGTATTAGCAACGTATTATTGGTTTATCCTTTAGTTAGGCATGGGAGTTATTGTGATTGTTCAAGTGAAATGTGCGTCAACATTTTAGAATTGCCCTCATTCCTTCATCTGAATTTATTTGATTTAAGTGTTTTCAAGGTCATTTCTAGTCGTTAGAGAGCATTATTGAAAATCACTAAAAACGCTACTCCTCTCTCAATTATTGATGGATATGTCTCAAATTTGTTATATACAGCGTGTTGAAATAGTATAGCACATAAAAGTTGTTAAGGGATTTTGATATTTTTGTCGAAAAGCATCATTTTCTGCCACTTTTCAGTGGTTTCAGTGGTTTGTTTTCAATGTTGTATGACTCTTTAACGATGCATATATTGACAAATATGATAAATGATTTCCTAGGTTATTTTTTACCCTCTCTTCATTAAAGAGATTTTTAAAGGTGTCTGTAAATTGTATCAGTGTATGTCTGTTTTGTATGTTTGTGTGTGAACCAGATCTTATAGACATTATCACTTTGAGTAGTTTATGTGGTCATGGAGGTCTTTGTTTTAGCAAGTGCAGGTCCTACAGCACAACATTCTGGTTGGAAGAAGGCTCAGTGACCTTGGGAACTTAAGATCTTGGCACTACATGTAAATGGTGTGTGTAGAATTGCCATACTATGCATGGGTAAATTTTCTGGTGTTTGGAAGAAGTGTGGGGAAAGTATTGATGGATTAAAGTTGTATCTTTGAATGTCTTATTTAATGATTTGCTAGTAAGTCATGTCTCATGGATCATGAGAAGGCTATTTTTGTGTCATAGTGTCTTGGTATGGGCCAAACTTTTTAATACAATTATTTCCATCAAATTTCCCTGCACTTGGGAGGGGGGTAGTGGTGAGCGGGTTAGGGCAGATATTTTCCTAAACATCCCTAGAGTCTGGATTCAAGTGGGACATTTCCCCCAGGATCAGTGTTCATGATGATTTCAGTGACTTAAATTACCATATTTACTAGAAATATCTATCATTTGCTATATATTGTTTTAATAATAATTATAATATACACAATTAACATGTTATTACAGTCCCTGTGAGGTTTGTACCATCGCTCATGTGAAAAAACAATAAATAAATCAGACTATTGTTTGCTTACAGGGGTATGACAGGTCGGCGATGAATACCATTGGTGCTACTGCGGACATTGTATACAGAGAGGATGCTGGCGTTTCTCTATGGTTTGAAGGACTAAGTGTACTTACCTTCAAGTTTAACTATGCACTGACAAAAATATATTTGTTTGAAAGAATTTAATTTCTTTCACCACACATTTGGAAATGGTATAAAAAATACAATGTATATATAAAGCACAATTTCATTTGGGGACACATAAAAGAAAACTACACTCTGGGGCACATTCCTCTAGTGACACAGGCCTTTAGTGACGGTTAAGGATTAATTTACATTTATGTTTCTGTCTATGAACAGAATTTGGATATAATGTTTACAGCTAACAATGAATACATGACCATGTAGGTATCAAGGAGTGTTCTTGACAAAGTTGGTAGTTATTCACCCCCTGGTGTATTTCTTACTGTTTGGGGGACAGTGTGTATACTACTATCAAAATATTATGACATTTCATCATCCGAGGAACAAAATTTCTCCCGAGGACATACCTTTAGATGGGAAATGGGGAAGATGTAGTGTTGGAACAATTGAAAGCATTGTCATCTGCTCTACAGAACACTTTGGATACCACCCCTCCACCTCCCCCCTCATAATTAAAACTGTGAGCAAGGGAATCTGCATTCATGAAGGGGTTTATCAACCTATGCCCCCCCCCATCCTGGAAAAAGATCAATGCTACACGTAAAACTGTCACAAAGTGTACATACATTATTTATCAACATCAACCTTTGTTGCATTGCATTCCAATAAAAGTGAATATAGGGAATTTTTCAATCAATGTTAGAGCAATGATAGCTCATTTGAGATAATCTAGTTCTTTCCACTGTACTTGGTCATTAAAATACATTGCATGCTGCATGGAACATTTTTATTAGAGAAATTAAACTTGTTGAAGGATAATAAGAAAACTTGATCACTGTTGAAGTCACTATGGCCTGTTTGTTGACACCTCTATGACTTACAAAGATTTAAGACATGTATAAACAAAATACTAACTGTAACAATACAGATTTAATGGATAAGATACATTTTCTTAGTGTGATCAAAAGCAAAGTTAGGTGGAATTTGGTGTCAGGAACTTTTATTATATATTTTATGGCATAATGAGACAGAAATCTTGACTGCATTTATAAATCCTGTTTATCTGGAGAGTCTAAATGTCCTCAACAAACAGACAGCAGACCAATAATGTTGATTTTAAACCCAAATAAGTAGAGATTTTTTTAAATAATTGTTGACAATTCTGGAAATTTCTGGTATATACATTATGGCTACTTATAAACACACACTCGTTTATCTGGGGAGTCTAAATGTCATTAAAATATTTTCTAACAGCAGATCAATATTGACTTCAACTCAACTAAGTAAAAACTTTATTCAGATATTTTAAGAAACATTAAATGTTTCTGTAATTAACCACAAATATACTTCACAAGTATCTAAAACACTTTTTAATTTAACAATCTAATAAATCCAAATATATTTTCTCCTGAAAACTGATGTCATATTATTATATCATTTATTTTCAGGGCAAAGTTTTTTGTTCTGTTGATGTAACAGTGTTTAGTGTGCCGTGCATTCTATACTGCGAATATTAGACCACATTCCAAATTTCATTCCTAGAAATGAATAAAAATGAAAGAGATACCCTTTCCAAATCAGATATTTACAAATGTACAGTTTATACTATAACCTAGGCCCTGTAATATTTTTAAATTAATTTAGCTCATAGACATTTTGATAGATGTAAACAAAAAATATACTTGTCATTTAAATCAGTCTTGGATCTAAGAATAAAATATTCTGGAAAATATTCTAATTTTCATATATCTTCTTAACACATTATAATTTTTAATAGCCTTACCTTCCTGTCTGAATAAAGAAACTATTTTGTTGAGAATATAGTAGTCAATTGATAAAATCCCATTCAGTTTTGGGTATTGTGATATTTCATCATGACCTCCTATTGGTTCAGAATACTGTATAAATCACTAAACGGACCATAACTGTTACTCTTTACCATTGGCTCCTATTCAACGAAAAGTATCATGACGTATCACCATAGCAACAGTTTAGCAGTTCAGTTTTTTCACCCACTTCAAAGATTATATTCAACCACCCCCGCCTCTAACCACTGCTTATACCAATCCGTAATATTTGCATCTGCTAGGTTTTGGGATATTTTGGAGAATGGAGAGAAAATGTGGGATCCCAGAGAGCTAGGAGCTTGGGATCCAAAATTTTGCAGGTGATGTACTTGTGTCCTGCTGCAGATTTTACACCTCACTATACCCCCAAATTCTCCATGCACCCCTCTCCCTACCCCCACTTTCCATTCCATGGCACACTTGCCTTAGAAATGGAATCTTCAGATCTTCCCAGAAAGTCTTCTATCTGTAATTGGAATAACACAGTGCAAGTATGTGTAGCTAAGGCCCTAGGGAGGGTCTTATTGGGGACTAGATATATTAATCTCTGAGGATCTAGGGATTGTACATGATAAATCTCCCTCTTAATTCTTGCCTCTGCAATCAAATTGCATCTGATTTGTGACATATTATTCATATTCCTGATCTCAGAGGATCTAACTTTTTCATAAGCTTCACTTTTTTTTAAAACCTTGGAATTATTTTTGGTGGTAAGGGATGCTATCAAAATCTCCAAGAACCAGGTTTACCAGTTCATGATATTGAGGAACCATTCTCTTGTAAGTGGTTCTTCTTAAATTTGTTATGGGCATGAATTCAATATTCTTAGACATAGAAGATCTTGTGGGAAGCTGTTTATAGAAAACAAAATTATTAACCTTCAGCTGGAGCTCCTTGTGTTAGGTTGTGACATACTACCAATGACCCATATCATCGGTTCATAAACCATGGGATGCGTCTCACTCGGTGGGACGCTTGAAAACCCAGGTAGGACGTCATTCTCCAGTAGTGGTATGGTGCTTGTATAAAAGGAATTTGAGTGCCATTTCCGGGCCATCTAGGGGTGTCATTAAGCAAAAAAAAATCGGTTATGCTTCACCCCAACCGATGGTGGGGTTATGCTTAGATAGTGGGACACCTGATTACTACTTTACTTATGGTACCATCTCATTAAGTCTGAGAAAAGCTGACCTATATGAGGTAATGTACTATCATTGCATGGATATGTCATGTATTGAAGGTTAATAAACACACATACAATTTATTATTTATTTTCTTTTACCGGATATTTGTTTACTTCTGTACTGTTTCTGGTTTCCGCTCTGTTTCTAGAGACACATAGTGTGCTGTGCTTATAACCAAAGAGGCTTGAATCTCTTTTCATTGTTATCAAGAACTCAAAATATCAAGCAATAAGAAACAGTTTTTTTATGCCATATTATATTTTTGAAACTATATATATCCTTTGTTTCGCTTTCTCATTGCATTTTAAAAGATAAAGTGTTTCTCAATAATACTGGTTTCGTCATAAGTACAATTTGCAAATATTATATATTGGACATGGCCTGGACAACCATTCATTTCTCTAATGATACATCTGCTAAGTTTAATGCCAATCAATTTCATGTTTATTCAGTAACATTTAAACTGAACATTAAGTTATGATTGAGGTTTAGTGATAAGCTAAATATATATTTTTTGTAACCTTTCCTTGTACTATACACTTTGAAGGGTGCAAACCTAGAACAACAGGCAACTGGAAATGGCATCCACATTCCACAGGTTGTTGATCATGCGATAGCCATGGATGGAAAATTGTGGGGTTATCCCCACCCTTTCCATCCCCACTTTTGGCCCTTCTAACAAATATATAACTAATAATAGTGCACCAATTCCCCCCACATTCAAAATTGTTCTGCCGCCTTTTGTGATAGCAATTAGGCTTGGGCGAGTATGCGATTCTACTTCGGAATCGCGATTCTTGACCTGGGAATCGAGTAATGATTCCACACAGAGTAGGACTCGATTCCATACACTGTATTTCCCCCTTTCCGTGCAACTTTTAATGATTGAAAATAGAAAAATAAAAGTACCATAAAGAAAGGAAAATACATTGTTTTTATCACATCTTGGAATTTTGTTGGTATTGGGAAGAATTATGTACTAGGCTAGCTACTGCTTCAAAACTAACAATATTTTTATAATTGAAAACTTGTTATGATGTCATCAATGGGAATCATGTTCGCAATCGCGATTCCTATGGAGGCGAGTACGCGGTTCCAAAAATCTGTGGAGTCACCCTAGCCTAGTAGCAATGATTTAAATTCCTTCTCGGACTGCTGGAATTTTCCGGCTACTAATCTTCTGCTCTCCTCCATCGACTGTAGTCAGTACAGGGAGGTTTAAGCTTATGATCTTATTAGAAGTAGGAGAATTATGATTCTAGATGTGAACTCCGAATAAATGTAAATAACTTTTTTCTATACAAACACAGCTCCTTTATCATTGCAATTACTTTAATTTTGTGCAACGTTACTGATTATTTTCTATGTTTCCATTTCTCTTTATACATTTCTTTTGTAAATTATTCTTAATATCTCAGATGTGCTCTAAATCTATTAATATATGTAAATCTTTGCTCACCACTAATCTAACAGAAAAATATATTGTCGGACATGACAAATGAAATCCATTAATGGCAATAATGGTTAAACCATAGACCATAGGAATGTTAAGATGCTATAATATTACAAGGAGTACAATTAGAATGAGGCATATATAATTTTAGTTTATTTTTTAGTATGCATGAGAAAAATGTTAAAACATTCTTTATGTGCAAACTACCAACCTGAAATGAAAATCAATAATTAGAACATTTTTGTGTTTGTGGGGAGGAGCATGGGTGGGTTGGGGTTGTCAAAAACTTAATATACTTCTAATGACAAATATGGAGATATATGTGCATGATATCTTAATCAACATTTGTTGAACTTTTCCTGGTGAGGTTTGGATAAGTAAGGTTCAGAAGTGACATTTGGACAAGTGAGGTTCAGATATGTCAGGTTTGGTTATGTGAGGTTCAGATATGTGAGGCTTGGATAGGTGATGTTTGTATATGAGAGGTTTGTATAGGTGAGGTTCAGATAAGTGAGGTTCACATATGTGAGGTTTGGATATGTGAGGTTCGGATAAGTGAGGTTCAGATAGGTGAGGTTTGGGTATGTGAGGTGAGGTTCAGATATGTGAGGTTTCGGATATGTGAGGTTTGGATATGTAAGGTAATCTTTGATATGTATTGTTACATTTCTTTATAAGTTAAGACCATTGGTATTTTCAAAGAACAGTTCACATGCCACTTTTTATGCCAACCGTTTGCCCGCCTCTGCTAGGTAACTGGCCTTAGTGGTCATAGGGGTGTTGTCCATCATCACTTGCTATCGAAATAATTTATCCTGGTTACATCCTAAGTTTTCGAGGTATTGCTTCCTTATTTATCGTTTTTAATCATCTCCATTGGCAAGGAGTATTACATAAGATTATTGTACATTAATATATAAATAAATAGCACCATTCTCCAAAATATGAGAAAATCAGAAACTGATCAGTTTCACACAGGCCTGATTGTTAAGATGACTTTTAAGTCACAGAGTGGTCGAGTGGTGGGGTAATATTGTTCACACAGGCCAGATTGTTAAGATGCCTTTTAAGTCACAGAGTGTTCGAGTGTTGGGGTAATATTGGATTCAGAGGGTCTTCTCACTATTCTGATGATGCTATTGTATTTTAATACCATATTGTTCTATTTTACTTATATCATTCCATATCTTTGAGTGTTCTTCATCAGGGTGGAAACTATCACCATGAGAGGAATGGGAGAGGTACATATAATTATTAATAATATTGATGATCGCAGTGATGATATACCGCAATTGGAATCAACTAGACATTCCTACCCAGTAGTGTTTAAATTTGTGATTTTTTGGTGGAAAAGAGAAGTTTGGATATAATAAGAGAAGCCTCCCCCCACCCTTATAGGCAGTTATCAATAAAAGTGGAACATGTGTTGCAAATAACTTGAGCTGAATGGGATGTTGTCAGTATTTAGTGAGATGCATAAATTGAACGCATATTAATACTAAGAGCAATCAAAGTAGTCTTACCACAGTCTTGCCCAACTAAATACCGCTTTTAAATGCAGTAAATATGTTATATATATATATATGTTTCAGTTTGGATTGCATTCGTTTTCATGATCTTTGTTCAACCTAGCTGACAAGGAGGTCATGTTCAGCTGCAACTATCTTCACAGATTACGGCGGGCAGTTTTATAACATGGTTGATTGATAAAGTTACACCATGGGAATTTAACGTATATATATATATATATATATATATAATGTCCATGCGTCCTATTTTCTTAACACGCGCGCACCGTTAATTTTTTGTAGCGCGTTCCGCTCGTATGTAAATACATGGTTCTCTTTGAGTCATTCGGTGTTTATCTACCTAGGAAGGACCAGGGGTTCGAAATATTTAGATTTTTAATAATTTCTGTTGGTTCTCGGCATTACCATCATTTTGATCATTTTAATATGTCATTTACCAACACGTGGAACTTTGACTATGATATTTATGTATTGAATGAATGAATGATGACTATATCGACAATGACAAGTATATAGATTGGTCAATGTCTGGGAAGCTCTTGGAAATATTGTTTGTTCAAACTTTAACCCCACACCATGAAAACTCTCTGATATCACGGTTCCAGTCCTTGTAGCCCATTCTCGAAGTGACCTGTCTCGCATATATCTTTATTGAAATTAATAAGAAACACTGAATCCACTGCAAGTTTTTTTAAGGACAACTTTTTGAATTTTATTTGCATGATAAACATGGCGAAATTCAGGAAAATATTTTGCTTTATTATATCTTTAAGAAGACAGTAATGGACGTTGTGCGTTGAAAAAAGATTTATATTGTAAGAGTTTCATATTTCAAATAAACTTTGCACAAAAATGACACTTTCTTGTATTTTGTTATCCTCTTTGGTTTTGTTGTCGGAGGCTCAGGTTCCTATGCAATCATGATGATGTGTGTGTGTGTGATGTTATGGCTGGTTAATAAACATTGACATCTAAGTATCGACCATGATATCAAACTTACAGTTATATGCCCCACGATGTGTTGATGTACCCTATTGTTTTATTGCTTATTGAATACTAATGAGCAGCCGAGGCTTAAAGAACGGTTCAAAGTTTGAGCGGCTAAATTTGGTCTTATCTTTAAAACAGAAATGTCGGTAATAATTCAATCGATAGTTAGTATAAAAAAAATCTACTACCAGTGTCTCTCGTCACATTTTCCAACAAATGGAATAACCAAAGTGATTGACACCATTTTTCCGACGGAAAAATTATAATGTATATGCATCGACCTACTATGCTAAATATATGTTATAGTTTTGCACTTTCTTTTCATTCTACGTGGTATGTTATGGTGTTTGCAACCGATTATAGGTTTCTAGTATAAATTATTTACATAAGAGTGTTTCTAGACGAAATTATCTGCAAATAATTTAAGGAATAAACTCTGAACCCTGATTTCATGTAACATTCGTATACCACCCAGTATTAATGTTAAGTACATACTGATGTTACGGAAATATAACAATTAATATGGGCGGGGCTGATACGTTTATCACATCAGAGTCTTGTAAACATAATATATCACTGTGGATGGCCAAAATCTAGACTGACAGCTAGCATCCTCCTTTTTACAATAAATTTCTCGTTCTCTTAAAATGTTATCGAAATCTTTGCTGGCTTCCATTTTTCTGTAATAAGAATTTTTAACAATGTTCATATATATCAGCATCGCCACGTACCTGAACATATTTCTTCTGGTTTGAAATTATATTGAAGAGAATTTTTGGTGGAAGCTGGAAATGATAAACGGGATGGGTGGTGAAACAGTATTCAATGTATATGCGGGCAACCGTAGTATTTATATATATTGACTCAATTTTTTTCCCCTATTTTTTTGTTCAGGGGGTGTGGGTCGGCAGTGTGTCACTGTATCCCCGCGTCCTACGCCACTTACGCGCGTGTATTTAGAAACGCAATAAACTAAAACATTTAATTTGCCAACAACTGATTCCGAATACCATCCAATAAACAAAGTGTATTTGGCTTCAGTATTGAACATTTTATCTTGGATTTTCCTTTCAAAAGTAATTTTATAGTTTGTTCAACATCACTACTGGTTGTGTTTCTGTTGAAAACATATATCAGAAAAAGTTATTTCTGGTTACTATGTGAAACATTAGTTTTAAGATGTTCAAATATCATATAATTAACTGACTATAATAGCTAATCATTAATAAAGGCTATATAGTTAACACATGTTCAAAATCAATAAAACTTTCTGCACATAAACATTCTTGCTTGACAAACGTGTAATCTGCTGTGCATTTAATGGCTTTCATTCAGATGATTTATTTAGAAAATTAGAGCACATTCAATCCTTCAGTGCTTACAGGTCTCCACGCTATGCACTTTTTATACCATGGGGTTCTCCTGAATTAAAATTTAAAGCTTGGTACATCAAATTGATTGTTTATATTTTAGAGGGACAGTTCAGGATAAAACTGTGTTTTTATATGATGAGCTATATAGATATATCCCCAGCTATATAGATATATCCCCTACTATAAAACACCATTGTATATGAGCTATATAGATA
>JAODAF010648988.1:0-12857 GCA_027574765.1 Molpadia intermedia
TACATCCGCACATCGCAGGTTTTAGTAATAGTACGGACGTATGGCCAAATGGCAACCGTGCTATTCATCGTCATAAGATGTACAGACCATCAACGTCATGTCAATCAACTACTTACGGATCGCAATAACGACCATAAATATTGGTGACATATCCCTCCGTCTACCCCCGTAATATCCGCCCCTGGCTACTACCGCGAACTGGCGAAAACAACTTCATATTCGACAATCAAATTAAGTCTGACTTCAAGTCTTTAGAAGAGAGACGTAAAACTAAAAGTTAATTTTATGTAGATCTATGGCAACTGTATTTTCTCTCTTTTTGTGTTTTTCGTCTTAATTAAATATTGTATTATTTTCACATGAAACGCCGTAAGATGTCAAGTATACTATACAAGAATACGTCAAACTATCGTCATCAAAAATAGGTCAGATTAAGGCTAATAAAATTGAAAGTTAGCAATGATGTGAAACGAAAAACAACAACATTTAATAAAATAATGTATAAATTACTTTCAGGGGAGAATTAACATGCGAGGTTCGTGACTATTGTGAAATTGTGATTATTGTAAAATAATAATTTCAGATTATTCGAAAGATGTTTTAAATAGCCTGAATGAAGACAAAATAAACGTCAAATATAGCCTAACATAGCAAATTAATGTTTTGGGGCGATGACATCATAACCCATTTCCTTTTTCAAATCTTCTTATATTCAAATTATTACATTTGAATAAAATCAAATTATATAGTAGTAGTTCTTTTTCACTATCATGTATTTCATGGTCATTGGTATCACATCAACTGAAATGAAATGTCAATGTTAGAGAAGAAAGTCAAGTTTGCATTTAGTGTAGTACCCCTTTAAATAGAGTTCAATGGTAATTAGTATGTTTTTACATTTATATAGTTTTGCAATGAAAATGATGAACAAGTCATTATTTGCGGACTGCAACGCAAACCATGAATTCTTTCGATAAATATCCATTGAAAAGCCTTACATTCGTAAGCCAGTCACCAGCCTCTAACTGTCTAATCACCTTTTAAGAATTTTAAACTAATGAATAAAACATTCAACCTCAAATTCCTTAAGATCAAATTAATGCGTGGCGACTGCTGATTGCTTCCTAAGAGCATCAGTAAGATCACATTAATGCGTGGGGACTGCTGATTGGCTCTTGAGAGCATCAGTAAGATCACATTAATGCGTGGCGACTGCTGATTGGCTCTTGAGAGCATCAGTAAGATCACATTAATGCGTGGTGACTGCTGATTGGCTCTTGAGAGCATCAGTAAGATCACATTAATGCGTGGCGACTGCTGATTGACTCTTGAGAGCATCAGTAAGATCACATTAATGCGTGGTGACTGCTGATTGGTTCTTGAGAGCATCAGTAAGATCACATTAATGCGTGGCGACTGCGGATTGGCTCTTGAGAACATCAGTAAGATCACATTAGAGCACAAAGTAACTTTATGTAAATGAATACCTATTGAGATATCCAATCATCTGATAAGTTATGTTTGACATAACACATCATTAATGGAAAGATTTCTACAAATTAACTGCAGGCGAATAGTTGGTAGACATCATATCAGCCGCATGACACTCTGGTATCCCCAAAGTAGATTTGAATAAAAAGCATAAGTTAATGGTAAAGTTTAATGTCCGCTTACAAACAGGGTTTAAAGCAGGCGCGTAGCCAGACTTTTTGAGGTTTGAGGGGATAAAATGCAATTATCGTCCCCAAAATTTTTCGCGTGCATATATCGTATGCATACAACATATATCTTATATGTATATACTTCTATATATATATATATATATATATACATTAGAGTTTACAACTCGCGCGAAAATGTTTGGACCTCTTTTAAAAACGTGGGTGAACGGCAGATATGGTGCGCGCGCAGCATGCGAAAAAATTGCTAGATTTGTTATTCTTTTCATTCAATTTAGGTCCAAATTAATTAAAAATTAAAACAAAAGGGGCAAGAATGGGAACAGCTACCGTCTCCATTTTGTCCCCGAATTTTTTTGTGGAGGCACTTTACCTCCCCCCCGAGTTGTATATACATAAAACTTATAGGCAATTGCTGCTAACTCATTCGTCTACCAGTAATATTTTCTGGACAATGATTCTAAACTGGAAATTTTGCGAATTTGTGTTTTAAAGAAATTTGGTGATACATAAACGTGTTGGCGGATACAGATGGGGAATGTAGTTATTCATGAAGGCAACATCTTTATATCTTATAAATTAATTTTATATCGCTGGAACTTTCCTATCACGGGTCACGACCACACAATACCTTACACATAAAATACAATATCACCCGCCGCCCTCCACCATCTTGTTTAGTGTGCTCCACTTGATTATGACGTGATTGTCAATATCTATGTTCAATGGAGTATACGGTAACTCTACACAGAATGTCTGACATAAGTAGTATAGCCTGCGTTTTTTGTCAGTTATCAATAAAACGTTATTTACAATCAATTAATCTTGATTAAAGCCTTACGAACCCAGAATACACAGATTTGAAATTAATCAGATGCGCAGGTGCATTTTTCTAAAGTGACATTTAGCAAAATCGATACTAGCTGGGAAAATGTTTTTCTGTTTTCAATAAAGTTAAAGCAAGCAAGTGGTAGACGTTAATTAATACTACTCTTTATCGGCTAGGAAGTCAACCAAGACCCACAAGCGCAGAGAGCGGATGAAGTAACTTTACGATCAGTGGATACATTTGAAATGTGTATAAGTATGCATGGATATTTGCATGTATATTTACTTATTTCCATCTGATTTAACGGGATAATGACGATATATAGACTTGGAAAGTGTCGAGTGCACTGCTGGTTTGATTAACTCACGCTCAAGAAAAGGTAATCGATAACATCTACGCAATCTCCCCAAATATCTCTCATCATCTTGCTGTTAACTGGGATATAAAGGTTAAACACGCAGAAAAAACGCGCAAAAAAATGTCATCGCCAAAATTCTAAAACCAATATTGATCAATTCAATACTAATATTGAAACCTCTTCTTTAACTATCAACGAGCATGACATCAATCTCGAAAAACTATTAAAAGGAAGCACCAGGTTCTAAGTTCTGAATAAGCACGCTCCCTTATAAAACGAGAGTTATCCCTGGATGACCAACGTCACCGACGTAAAAACAGTGGCATAGGACAAATCTTACCATTATCTAGAGATGTATCGATGTCAACACAATCTAGTCAGAAACTCATCAAGATTAGCAAAACGGAACAACAATCTCCTTGAAAACACTCAACCAATACAAAATCCTTTTCAAGACAGTTGGTAAGCGTCTAGGATGCAATAAACCAAGCCTCTCCTATCATCTACCCTCGTCGTCATTGTGTTCTTTTAAAGAAGCTCAGCAAGATCCGATCCGACTTAGATCAAAGCTGCATCTAACCTGAACAACATGACTTTGCTTGTCAACCAGTCCTGCAATCGGCTTAAATCTGTGTAAAAAGTTATCTGTATTGAAACCTACCACAATTGATGAACTTCTCCTTCAAAATACACTGTTCACTGTCTTAATGGAGGCACTGGTAACACACGCCTAATCTGTTGGTACGTGATTGGGTGTCAGTGCTAAATTTGGAGTCTATCTTTAAGTTTAATATCATGCAAGATGAAAAGTTTGATTATAAGATGACATGGGATGTGTTACCGCTGTTAAAGTAAAACTTAAGTTACAAGATGGTGTACCCACATTCTTTAAACCAATATTGTGTCAATACAATATGCTTTGCAATCTAAAGCCACTGAAGAGTTAGAAGGGACGCGGAAGTTAGTGTGGATTATTCTGATTGAGAAGTTCCCAGTGTACCGGTACGAAGGCCGGATTGAAGCGTCAGAGTTTATGGAGATTACAAGGTAACAATAAATGCCTAAAAGTTAAAGAGTACTCTCTCCCAAAAGCAAATAAACTATTCACAAAAAGAATTAAATGTAGTAACAGCAACCAGAGATGAAGAATCAAGAAACTATGTTTGTATCAATACGCACCTTATTTAGGTACATAAGATTTAGTGTGACTAGTGCAATAGCCATTTTCCAAGAAAGGATGGAAAAATATTTTGAGTGGATTGAAGGGTGTGGTTTGTTATGTAGACGACTTGATTGTAACAGGGTCAAATGATCAAGAGCACAAGAAGAACATAACTGCTGTGCACCAACGACTAACCGACTAGGGCACCAACGACTAACCGACTAGGGCTCAGAGTAAAGCCCTAGTCGCTAAGTGTAGCTTTACGCGAAATTCTGTAGAGTGCTTTCGTACTACTTAGACAAAGGTGGAGGCAATTATCGAAACTCCAAGTCTCACAAACCAACATGAATTACACTCATTAGCTGGTTTTACATCAGCTATTATCGTCAATGTCTTCCAAACTTGGCAACAGTTATGGGCAATGGGGAATCATTTGAGTGAACCAATGAGTGTAAAAATTCCTTCCAGTTCTTTAAAGGTGCTAATGCACTATCGGACCCTGATAGTGAACTTGTGCTGTTAATGAACCACCTGAGGAGGTGGTACAGTACTTTCACATGTTATTAATGAGGTTGAGAGGCCGATAGCATATGCATCAAGATCTCTCACTAGGGCAGAACAAAATTACTCACAGATTGAAAGGGAGGCTCTTCCCATAAGGTCAAAAGATTTCACCAATATCTTTTTGCTTGCAAATTCACTTTGTTAACAGATACCAAGCCTTTAAGTTTGATTTCAGGGCCCAAGAATACCAGTCTTGGCAGCGTTCAGACTTCAACAATGTGCCATTATCCTATGTTCTTATACCTTTGATATCAAATACCGTTTAGCTGAGAACAATTCGAATGCATGCTTTCTGTCTAGGATGCCTTTGCGTAACACAGAAAACGGAACAAGGGTGAACTTGTTTTTTGTCTTTTGGACAGAGGAAGCAACCAGTGTAAATTTTGTGTTTATTCTGATTTTCAACTATTGCGAAAATGTGCGATTATCCTTGAACATTGCATTGATACAAAAAGTTCGTATTGATGTACCGGGTATCACTGCCGTCACTAAAGTCTCAGTAAAACACTGATAAGGTCTATTTCGTATGTTTGTTTAATTATTACTCTGATACACGGAGCTTCACATTGATGACACCGCTGTCGTTTATACGGTGCATCACTGGTACCATCCATTTCGTAGTTTTAGTTAATACAGTGCAGTTTAATTTGCAACCATTACTCTGATACACGGAGCTTCACATTGATGACACCGCTGTCATTTCTACGGTGCATTACTGGTACCATCCATTTCGTAGTTTTAGTTAATACAGTGCAGTTTAATTTGCACTTTAGCAAATATGCACAATATAAATAATTATTAATTTATTATATCAAAATCTTATCGATATAGCCTACCTGCATTGTTTTACAATAATTGAAAAACCAACTGTTATTGGTGATGAAGTGGATTGGACTCTCGGTCGATTGAATTGGAATGTTTAGTCCATTATATAGCGGACTACATTTAATATTCGTGTGATTGTCATATACATCAGTGAGCCGCTTTATCGAACAATTTGATCGCCATAAAAATTTGAAGATGTTTGACATTAGCATCCGGAGAAGGGCGTAGCGTCATCGACCGAAATTTGTGGTTGGTCCGTTTTCCGTACGGACGCTAAACACGATGAATTAAGTATTGGTTGGAAGATTGCTTATCAGTCCTGCCAAACAAAAGAAACATCCGGGTCATTCAAACGTTAACCGAAAATCTGCGAATAATTACCTTGGTACTCAGACTTGTTTTATTGCAGTGGCTTAGGAGGCTGGAGAGACAGGAACATCATTATTTTGTGAAAATTAATAAAAAATTCTTGTTTACCTATTCTGTTTAAAATCATACCGGCATAAAATGATAACTAATATTATATTCGTTATGTAAATGCATATAAAATAAAACTCTTTGTCAGAACAATAGAATATTAAATATCATTAAGAATCTCAGATGTTAGGATGTTCCATATATAGAAATAGAAGTAGTAGAGAATGCTGACTTGCTTTCAAAAATAGAGCTGAATTTTATTTGGTGGCGCTGTTATCTTTACGTCAAATCGAGCGCGTCTCTAATATATTTAATGTGTAGTGAATATAACTGATATTTAGACGGGAATTAATATAAAATTTGGTAAACATGTCTACATTTGTTAAAATGATATATAGAAAGAAAATTGTTAGCTCACATTACGTATCTTTCCATACTGTAGACAATTCGGACGGGAAAAGTTGCACTCAAGGAGCGAGGCCTAAACATAGGTTTAACGTTATGGTCAATGAAAACCATCCACCCACCGTCGTATTTAGTCAGGCCTATATATTTTTTTAATTACTAACTTATAAATGATTTTTACAACAATACACAAGGTTGTTTTGTATGAGAAAACAAGGCAAAAATGTTATGCCTCTTACGTAGGCTACGTATTGTACAAGAATCATTGACAACACTTGTGTTCTGCCGTATATTGCATATTTTGCTATTCTATTTCTATGGGCTGTTCCTTCTAAATGTTTTGTTTCTTTTTACGCAATACGTTTCCATTATGCACACAGCATCATACTCTATATATGTTGCGCCATATTATATGACTATGTAACCTACTCCATACAAACAAACCCAAAATTTTGGTCGCGCCGATCTCCAAAATGCATTTTGTAAATCATCGTAAACTTCAATCGCCTTGCACACGATTTTTAAAGCCGTCTCGTTCTGCCCCCGTCCTTGAAATTAAGTATGTATATCTGTCTGGATGTATTTAAAGTTAAATGAGCAGTACTCGATTAAACCAGACATTTATATGTACTAAACAATACAGCAAAATATAATATATCAAGTAGACCGCCTGACCGATGGCGGATCTTAAAATTCTGGTGATTTTGTTTCATTTACTTGTCTTCATTCGGTGTCGCACTGTTAAACTCCAATAGTAAGGTGCTTATTAGTAAACAATGTATTGCCTAGATCAGGACATATCCCGATAAATGCCTCAAGTTTCATATATATGTTCGAACCCTTTAAATTGTTATGAGCCGTGTCGTTATAGCAGTATGTAGTCCGTAAATAAACATGTATGTATGAATACCAATACAAGTTGCTTTACAAAAATGATTATTAAATATACTTATATTTTCTTAGACAGTACAGAATCAATGTAATTGGTGTATCATGTTCATGCGGAACCGTTTGTGTTAGTTGCAGTACGGTAATGTCAGCTTACTTATAACATGTTGAAACTATCTATATATTACACAATAAAATACATGTGCATTAAATATACATTAAAATTGTCCATACTCTACAAGCTTGGTGCCCATTTACACGAAGAACCAACATTGAAACATACTTATGTGTTAAGTTAATATATTATGCTTTCTAAGTTGATGGTGCTCTACAATTATAATGTAATCTATAAGAAAGTAGCATAAATTAAAGTTTTCAGTGCTCTTTGATGTTCAGTAACAAATGTCACGATATAAACCGGGACACCAAAACTGACTGATATCCATAATTAAATAATCACATATATATTTTAAATGTTGCAACAGATATCACATACATCTAAATACATTTAATTATATACCTTATTATATCGACCTTAATCCCCTCCCCATGACGACTTGTCATCACATAATTGTTATTTGAATCCCCACATACTGGATCCGCTATTACATAGGAGTGATGATGCGTCTTTAATAACACGATTGTGTCATTTTTGTTGCTTGACAAACAACGCGCGTCAATACTTCCTAGGTCTGTTCAGCAAGGCTTCTTAAAGTATTCATTCAAGTAAAACATTTTTATAGATTGTTGAAGATTTAACTCCTGTTACAAAACCTAAATACCCCCAAAATCACCAAGTACTATTAAGAGATATCTATACTCAATCACAATACAAAATCCATATCTATACTCAATCACAATACAAAATCATTCAACAACTCTCAGAGATTCAGAAAATACCTGATATCTAATAACAATATCTATGGTACGGGATTTAATAATTAATAAGTGATTGAATCTAAAACTGACTTGATGTTTGAGATCAAAGTAATGTAAGGTATGCAATAAAACTTGTATGACGGGGTTGGTAGTGAATAGATGCGTTTATTGTGAAATCTGAGTATGAGCTACAAAGCCAGTAACTTAATTTTCTAATATGAGTACAGTATAACGAAATGTAAGATTTTAATTCATGCCATCTCTTAGAACTAGATATTGGAACCGGGGAACGTCGTGCCCCATTCTGCCAAATTAAACAAAATTATAAGAAATATCGATCAAATATGCTTAGTATTTTCCAGTATATGGAGTATAGTGAGATGCAAATACCTAAAATATGCTGCTAGTACATCACCTGAAACACCAACCCTACCTTCCCTCCCTGTCTAATTATAGATTCTCAATTCCTCGACTGATTTAGTTAGGGGCGTGAATCTTTATGGAATTTGGGCGTCGTTTGGGCTATGCTAACTTTGATAAACTTTAGTAATCCTGATGACAAGTGGAGACACAATTTGTTACAATTAAAATAACAATTGGGCCTACTATGTAGCCCTGCCACTTAACGAATGACTTTGATTAATTAATTAATGAACTTGAACTATTTTTTACTCGTTAATGAAGGAAGAAATTTGATTAATTAATGAGTGAATTTAAGGAATGGATGCGTGAATTTGATTGGTTAACCCTTTAAGCCATTTTGGGTCGAAATACGACCCGGCGGCATTCCAGGGGCGTCACCTGGACCCTTTGTGTGCACATTCCGGGGTTAGGTAATAGCTTTCACGGTCGGGGTATACAGATGTATATAAGTCTAGTATTTACAAATGTATATAAGTATATTTACCAATGTATATAAGTTTATTTACAGATGTATATAAGTATATGTAAAGATGATTTAACATATAAATTCTAAAAGTAACCTAAGCTGGTACTTTACATTTTTAATTGCATCATTGCACCCTGTGCTTTGTTATGAATAATGATTGAACATATCTCACTGACTAAGATTAGTACCAACGCGACGAGATGGGCAGAAATAGCGTTCCTCGATTTCAAATAAATAAATTCATTCATTCATGGGCACATATTACGATATTACTCTTTCAAGTTAATAAAGTAAAGGGCAAGTTGGCTGAACGATTCCATTTCCGCGCGGTGCTATATTTGGATATGTAAATAATATACGTTTGAATCGGTAAATAAAGAGATAAAATTCTAGAACACGTACTGCCATATACGTATTGTGTAAGTGTTTTTTTCTGGTATCAAAATCCCTATGCCGATAATATACGGTATGCTAGAAATAGCATGGTTAATTTCAAATGTAAATTTACCTTTGAAGTAGGCCTACATTAAATTATAATTTCCATATTAGTGCTTGTAAACGTAGCAAAGTATATTGTACCTTCTCATTTTAAGGATTTTCAGTATGCATTCTAGCATCACTTTGGGGTATTCTTAGAGCGCCCAGGCCCATGGCTACCATCGGGGAATTAGCCCAGGACTTCACCATGTCCCCTATGTGAGACCCCATACGTATGGCTCACGCGTTGCGGTCGCAATCTGGAAAACGGTCGGGAAAAATACCGGTACACTCCCCAAAATGATAATGCTACAGCCTGCAGGTCACGTGTAAGTTATCTTAGACTTTATTATACCAATAATATCACAAAAGGAATAAATCTTCTGAGAATTCTCCTAAGCAAACACCACGGTTTATTGTTTTCTTTAGCGTCAAATTTAGCTCCGCGGTAAGATGGAGACGTTTTAAACTAATATGAAATGAAATCATAACGATCCAAAGCTTTCCATATTTCGCTCACTTGAAAATGATAGTACAAACACGCACATTATTTCACCTATAAAAAGTTCTAGAATATAATTGATATGGTCACAAGTGCATTGTGTTTTAATAAACTAAGTGGAATATCTTACTTTATCGAAAATCGCATGTTAATATGGGCGAACGAAAACCGATTCAGTGGGTCAAGCCCCCCCCCCCCCCCCAATTGGATACAACCCGAAACATATCTTAATCAAAAATAGGTTTTAGTAAACATAGAGGATGGGGTTGTGGTATATAATATAGTGAGGTGAGGTCTCGTAAACCCGCTTTGTAGACACCAAAGTACAATACAAATCGCTGCTCTTTCCCCTCCCCCTAGCCATACCCTAGGATGGCCTTTCACAAAATATTTTTAATTATTTGATTGTCGCCGATTCCTCCTATCGCTAAATCCTGGTTCTGCGGGCACTTTTGATTATATATATAGCTGCCTTCTTAAACACCTATATATATATATATATATAGACTGCCAAATTTCCTTTGGGATTCCATGGGATTGTCTGTAGGCTATATGCGGAACAGTGTCAAGTTCTGGCCTAAGTACCGGTAGTGCATCACAATAGACTTTGTTTGTGATGATGTGATCGCGTGGATGAATCCATTTTTTTTCTCATTTTTCGGAGGATATCGGAGATTTTCAGTTCATTAACCCGATTAAATTTGATATCAACTGGCAAGTGACCGTTAGCCTGCTTAATTGCATGACAGCCCTGGTTGTGCATTCGTGTATATAACCAAAGACGTAATACATGCTTTTCATTAAATACCAGACGATCTGAACCGGAAACTTACTCTTTCAAGTTAATAAAGTAAAGGGCAAGTTGGCTGAACGATTCCATTTCCGCGCGGTGCTATATTTGGATATGTAAATAATATACGTTTGAATCGGTAAATAAAGAGATAAAATTCTAGAACACGTACTGCCATATACGTATTGTGTAAGTGTTTTTTTCTGGTATCAAAATCCCTATGCCGATAATATACGGTATGCTAGAAATAGCATGGTTAATTTCAAATGTAAATTTACCTTTGAAGTAGGCCTACATTAAATTATAATTTCCATATTAGTGCTTGTAAACGTAGCAAAGTATATTGTACCTTCTCATTTTAAGGATTTTCAGTATGCATTCTAGCATCACTTTGGGGTATTCTTAGAGCGCCCAGGCCCATGGCTACCATCGGGGAATTAGCCCAGGACTTCACCATGTTCCCTATGGCTCACGCGTTGCGGTTGCAATTTGGAAAACGGTCGGGAAAGATACCGGTACACTCCCAAAAATTATAATGCTACAGCCTGCAGGTCACGTGTAAGTTATTTTAGACTTTGTTATACCAATAATATCACAAAAGGAATAAATCTTCTGAGAATTCTTCTATGCAAACACCAAGGTTTATTGTTTTCTTTAGCGTCAAATTCTAGCTACGCGGTAAGATGGAAACGTTTTAAACTAATATGATATGAAATCATAACAATCCTGAAAGCTTTCCAAGTTTCGCTAACTTGATAATGATAGTCCAAACACGCACATTATTTCACCTATAAAAAGTTCTAGCATAGAATTTATATGGTCATAAGTGCATTGTGTTTTAATAAACTAAGTGGAATATCTTACTTTATCGAAAATGGCATGTTAATATGGGCGAACGAAAACCGATTCCGTGGGTCAATCCTTTCTCTCCCCCATTGGCTACCACCCGAAACATATCTGAATCAAAAATAGGTGTATAACATGGAGTTGGATGGAGTTGTGGTATATAATATAGTGAGGTGACGAGGTCTCGTAAACCACCCTTGCATAGGCCCCAAAGTTCAATACAAATCGCCGCTCTTTCCCCTCCTCCTTAGCCATACCCCAGGATGGCCTTTCACAAAATATTTTAAATTATTTGAATGTCGCCGATTCCTCCTATCGCTACATCCTGGATCTGCAGGCACTTTTGATTATATATATATATATATATAATAAAATCAGTCACTTCGTATCGATCTTTTTCGATACTCGTATATTCACTGGGTAAACATTGACAAGTTTAAGTCAATATTCAGCAACGAAAACTAACCATCTTTTGTCAAATTGTACACTCGGAATACCGCAAGTGACATCACTGGCACATAATGTCGTTCATATACTGTAACTTAATTCCCGCTCCCATGTGATACTATATTCACTATCTTTAGATATTTCGTTGAAAGGTACACTTTCAGAAGCCAATATTCTACAACCTAAATTAGTTTGTGAAATTAAATTCCAAAAGAAAACTTAAACATATATCATGGGATATCGTTGATAAAATTTCACTTTTTGCGAATCAGTTCTATACATATTTACAAACACGGATCGATGTCCGTTCAGCTGTCGTGGAAAGTAAAGTGGAGAAGAATAGGCATGTTTGGTTTTAACACGCATTGTAACATACTGTACTTTGTAAAAATAAAAAACTAGACAATTTTCGTTCTCCTCTATATGTTGGGATAATTATGTTCAGTGGTGTGGGGAGATTAAGGATATGGGGTGGGGGGAGGGGTTGTTTAATTTTGTTGTTGTTTATGTAGGGCTACCCCCTTGGCCAAAAAGTGGGGGTTATAATTCCCCCAACCCCCTGTTTCTCCGCCCCTGATGTAGACATTAGTATTTTGGAGGAATATATATATATATATGTATCATGTAATTCATCATTGTTCCTACACTCTTAAAAAACCTGGGCAAAAATTTGCCCAATTTTTACCCAACGTTGGGCTCGTATGTCACCACACCAACTTATGGGCAAACAAGTTTTACTACATAGTTGGGTAACACTGTGGTGACATACGAACCCAACGTTGGGATTTTGAGAAATCTTGCCTCCGGTCTGGGCCAAAGTATAACTTCACGATGAGAAACATTAGCCCAATTGGGTTGGCCAAGCACCCATAACGTACACTGAGCTAATAATATATTAGT
>JAODAF010649099.1:0-12851 GCA_027574765.1 Molpadia intermedia
AGTAGATTCTTTCATTCAGTGAAATTGCTGACTTGATAGACTTTATATCGGTTTACAATGTGCTACACAAATCTATCATTTATTGCCCCTCCACAGAAGTATATAATATATTCCCCGACGGTTTTAGAACTATTGTTTAACGTTGGAGAGGCTGTTTAGCTAGAGCTCCCCGGCGGGCGGAGTGGTGGGTGGGGCTATTGCTTATCGACAATGACGTTGCTGTACTTTTGGAATCATACGTTGGTCCATTGGGTACCGACATCCTGTTTAAAGATGTATGCTTTTACCGACTAAGGTCAAGCCAGTAACACCTTCATTTTCGTAGACTTTTCTGAAGAATTTCACTGACTGAATATGTTCCCCGTCCGACGGAGTTGGTTGCAATCATGGGCTTACAATATGAAAGTAGCTACAGTGTGTAAAGTAACCTGTTATATCAACATCAACTTAAAGTACGGCATACACCAAGAACAAAGAGCAAATGACCTACACAGCCTACCCCCTTCCCATACCCCTTGAACCTCTTGGGTACGCCCCTGCCCTAAAGCACATGTTTGTATAGCATTGACATTTTACGAAATGTTCAATTAATTAGTGTTTGGTTTGTATAACTTGCATTTAACATATATAACAATATGATTTTTACACCACCCTTTAATAATTGTGTTTAAAACGAAACCAAAATTAGATTCAGCCAATAAAATAATGTTATTGGGAAACAGAAACGCAGAGTGACACGTACGGCAACTTTAAATGCTTAATCTACTAAATAAGCTAACCTTCGCCCTGTCTATGATAACAAGTAAGCTTCCATTGTTATCACAATGCAGTTCTAGTATTAACTAGTTGTGCTTACATTGGCGCCATTGTGTCATACGTGGCGAATGTTTGAAATAATAACGACACACGAGAGTGTAATATTTTCATTGGATTTCGCTGGACAAAGTATTCTGGTATTCTGGAAATCTGTTTCTATGGATAATGTATATCGATCTGATAAGGTATGTAATATGGATCTAAATAGCTTTGATTTGCGCAATTCATTTTAAGTTAAATTGTGTACAATCATATTAAGAACTCCGATATGATATCTAGAACAGATATATTTTGCATTATGGAAACATATTTGAATAACCAGTCACAGTTATTGGACCACAATGCACTAAATGTCTTTTTTCATATTTTGTTTATGATGTCCAATATGCATTGAGTAGAATATATCCCGAGGAGAGATCTAGATATGACGTATGTTTTGTGGGAAGACATGTAGCTTGTGGAAAGAACGCAAATCAATGGCATTAATCGATCTGTAAAAACTCTTCGCACAGTGCCGTTGAAATGCTACAAACAGAAACCTGACCTCCCCATACAAAAGTTGACCTCGTACGCATTGTCTTTTAAATAGAGAATATCATATATTATATTACTACCTCATGTCTGACATTTTCCGGTATTATTATAAACAGCCAATATAGGCATTTGCTTATATTTAGGCCTATATTTCCACATAATAATGCTATCGAGACTCGAAAAAATGGCGAAGCAAATACAGTAATTCGGAATCAAAGTGATGCATATATACTAAGCATAACTAATACAATATTATCGAGTTTAATTGAAGCTAGCTTTCATATTTTGTTGAACCATAGTCTTCATGCATGCGACGCGTTATAGGGTATATTACCAAGACGTTATTTTATCTGTATTATCGTTTAATAATTGTGTTTTCTTACAGAGGATGATACTAACCATCTTTATTCTAATGGTGATAGTGATGCCTGTTCAGGGTAAGAAAATAGAAGAAATAAGTTACAATGTTGATTTTAGGCGAAGGTGATTAATATGGGCGTCGAGGGTCTATTCTCCTTCTTATTTCGCCATTTGGCCACTGTGATATTTCAATTTACGTCTCGTACTGAACGTTTAATAAACAATAACTTTATTGATAACTTGTTGAATTGTTTTTACTACTCTTGTTCATAGTGTGGACGGCATTGATACAACGGCCAATAAATGAAACTTATCCTGTGGGAAGCAACATAACACTTACGTGTTTGTTTGACACGGAAGAAAACATTCTGTGGCAAGAAGGCGAAACTGTTATCTTTCTTGGAAAGAAAGATTTCACAACCATAGAAAAATACGATAACTTTCAAGTAAATATTGGAGCGGGAAATTCGACAATGTCAATAATTGCAGCCGATATAGACGACGATGGAAGCTATCTTTGTAGGCAAAGTGATGATCATGCCACTACTGTGGTGGATATGGCAGGTATGCTCTCTTCATATTGTACAATTCGAATCATCATATCCATTTAAATCATTAAATAAATGAGGACAACATTGCGTGGAAATGTAAAGCATTTTGGCTGATATTTATTCTTCACTTTTCCGAGACAACTATGCTGGCACCCGCGTGTTACCGGGTAGGTTGCTTAGTTTGTTCGCTGCTAATAGTTTAGGCATATATGCTGCTACAATGCTGTGTAGACAAACTATAATATTTTATGCATGTATATATAGCCTAGCTATATAGGTCCATACGTGTATGTATACTATAGTACCTAACGTTATTATTTTACTTATTCTACTTAATAACGTCACTACGTGCACTGTTACCGGTAAGTACGTAGCCTATATACAGTTAGGCTTAGCAGTGAACAATACGGAGTTAATGTGAAGCCAACAAGAATTAACGTTTTGGGGAACCTAACCATATCCATGTTATCTCCGAACGATCTCGCGGATTTTATCAACATACCTTGCTTACTCGCAAGTTACATATCTTGTAACCCAATTCATTTTACTAGAACCTATCTAAAAACAATTCTATGTTACTAGTATAACGGTCAATTTAAACACTCGTTCGATCGTATGTGAAGCGCACCCATCAATTATGAGACTGTACGTACTTTGCTTATAAACATTCTCTATCGATAATGTTTGAGGGGATGTACAGACATGAACTTGATCTTCGAACTTCTATAAGGACAAGGCCCTCCAAGCGCAAAATTCTAATTTGTTAGTTCTATGTTAAAAATCAGTCTATTTTTTGCATTATGGAGAACAAAATATGTAGGCAAATTGTGTCACATTTGTTTTATATGTCGAAATCGGTTTTATCGTTTGATTGGATCGGTAAACTTGCTGACATATACGGAATGTTGCTACAAGTGTCACGTGTACCCCCTCTGCCCACGGAAACCATACTGCACCCTATTCACTGACTATTACCCATTAACTAAAAAAGAAAACTTTTTATGCTTTAACAGAAGTATGTACTACGGTATAACAGAGCGCTTTATCTCTGATAACCTGACCGATTACATCAATGACGTAAGACGTTCATTGAAAGTGGGAGAAAACCATGTTCGGATCGAATTCAGCCATACTTCAACCATACCAAAAATGCATATATTATATGCAAATATATTTTGGCTCGCTTTAATGATTTTTTTGTCCGGCCTTTTTTCGGTTTTTACACTTTACTATATTTCATATGCAGAGGTAATCAGTCATATTTAATCAATATTTTTTAAAACTGAGTGGGGCACGTGTCCGCGTTTCTAAAATGGTTCTACGCGTACATATGCTATGATGGGAGGCATCACAAAATTCATTTAATGCGGCCAGAAATGATCTTGCTAACGATACCGAGCCTACGTAAATATACGGATATTCAAATGCATACAATCAGATCATTGTATTATTCTGGAAGAAACTTCTTCGTATACATTTGAACTTTCAATGATCTATACACTGTTAGAAAAAAAAACTGGTAAATTACGGTAAAACGTGTGTCCCCGCTGCCGGTATTTATACCGTTAAGTGTAATTTTCAATATGCTATGAGACTTTTCTACTTGTCCGTAAATTTACGGTAAAAGTACCGGCAGCGAACGTTTTATCGTAATTTAACAGTTTTTTTTCTAACAGTTGTAGAAGCAAATATTTTAACTTAAATTTCAAGATATATTCGATTAGATGTAAACGAAAGTACTTATTGTTAAATATTACTCGAGTCTTCTCTGCTTCACTATCATCATTGAAGCTGTGTTGCGAACATTACAGCATAAACATTATTATAACATTACAGCATTATTAGTACTATAATATTGACAAAAATGTAATAGTCGCAGAAGACTGTGTTTCTTTTGTTTCTTTTGTTTAGACCTGGACGCCTGGACGTCACACACCCTTAATTAAGGTGTTTCCCCATTTTGGAACTACAAAACTCGTACAAATACATACTATGGCGGCATTATGTGAGAAAACATTGTACATTATAAACGTGTAGAAACCGTCAACAGCCGCAACCGTGATTTTACTGTGTATTTTGCTTCCGGTTACTGGACTTGCTAAAGTCGTGAATTTAAAAAATGTTGGGGATAAATCAGTAGAAAAGTTTTCCAACATTTTGGGTGATAGAAGTTTTTATAACCCGTATAAACCATTTTCTTACGCAGATCCACCAAGTTTGAGGTTAAATTTTAACGGCACTGAAGGAGAAGACACAATATTTCCGGATTTTCCTACTCATATTACCGTTACCTGCACGGCAGAAGGAGCTAAACCAGCCGTATCAATTCAATTTAAAATTGACGAAGGTGTTTGGTTGAAACCCTCTACAAACATATCCGTCTCTAACGATTTACGCTTCGATACTATAGCCACATTAGACTACCATTTTATGGAACACCAAGAGAGCGCTGTTGTGAAATGCCACTCTTTCAGCAACGTATCTTTTCAGGCAGTTAACATAAGCCATAAGATTTGTAAGTAGGTTATGTGTACTTTTCTCTTTACTACATTCATCGTAGAGCATGTAATACTTTTCTCAAGTTATATTACATACAATTATTTAAAATAATTAATTTATATTACCGTGGATTAGCATCATTTTTATCGCGTTACTATAATTACTATCAAATCTAAAACGCCAAAAGACACAAAATGGCAAAAACAAATCTTGTTTAAAAACTTGCATATGTTATTAAATCATCACGATTGCGTTCAACAAGCTATTAAATGTAACATTTCTTTACAGATATTCCGAATTGTACGCTTGGGGAAAACAATGGTAGAGTATATTGTGACTGCAAAGCTAGCCCAGAAGTGTATAAGTATATATTAGTAATCGACAATAAAGAAAGAGTACTGTCAAATGAGTTCCAGTTGAAGGATTATCCGCAATCATCATTAACATGCTATGGGGTCAATATTATCGGTATTGGACGTTCAAACACAATACAGACTGACGAAGTTGTAGATAAAGGTCAGTGTTATGTTCTAAATGGCCATACTTTCATAGTATCATCCGATTTGCAGCAAATATAGTGCGTATGTTTGTATATGCGCGTACAAGCCTATAATAACAAATAACAAAGCAAAATCTTTGAAAGGTTGGTTGAATATATTTGCCTGGGTGGTTATGAATGCAGTTAATTCTACACTCAGGCTGGGTTATATGTATACTATACTTGGTAGTGGTAAACGTTATGGCAAGGAAAACAAAATGAGAAATTGTGATCTATGCATGCCTTCACTGGAAGCCAATTTAGTTTTTTACTATCGGGTGAGTGGCAAACATCTGCTTACAATTCGAGCACGCAGCTTTTTTTGTGGCCTAACAAAATTGGCTTCATGTTGTACTATAATAAAAGGATAATTTACGTAATCGAGCCTACAGAGAACTGCTACATGGATGTGTTATTTCCGTCGCAGGTCGATCAAGGTATTTTACAATCGACACATTTGTCAATAACTGAACAATTAATTATAAGTCACATTCATTGCCTTCAAAAGAGTTTGTCCTCCGTAACGGTTTACAAGGGGTTATGTTAAACCACGGCCTGGTCTTGTTAAGTTCAGCGACGTCAAATATTATCTACATAACATATGTAGCCAATTACAACCTTCTTTTAATCCGATCGATAACCCAACTAGCCGACCTCTGCCGTTAACCCATATCCATATATTGACATAATGATTTAAAATCATTCAGACTTCCGTCAAGCTTCTTAATTCTCCTTCAATATGAAAACAAATTTAAGCCTTACTGAAGCCAACCCTATGTAGTATATATTAAATGGTATACTGCAAGATAATATTAACATATACCAGCCAACATTTTTAGTTGGGCCTAATATTGCAACTTCATGAGCCCCACTTAGGCTGCTCATTCGGCTTTGTCTATCTAGTCAACTTGAACTCCATTTGGGCTATCCAGTTGGCTCTACTTAGGTTCGACGAGGGCAAACCAGTTGTGGCTCAAATGGGATCAACTGGGCCAATCTTGATATTTTATGGGGTTTTATTGGGTTCTACCTAGGCTTTATATAGGCCCTAATTGGGCTTTACAAGTGTCCCATTTGGGTTTTACATAGGCCACAACTGGGCGTTACGTGGGCTATTTGAACTATATGGAGTATCTTCATTTTTCCATGAAATTTGGGTCATACATAGTGTTTATCAAATTGTGTCCACTCCTTGGATTTCGAGAGGATGGTCATATTATGACGTCATAGCAATTGAAACAATCAAACAATCTGCCTTTGCCATATGCAGGGGTGTAGAAACATGTCAAACCATTTCATAGGGGCACTTTTTATTCTAAAAAGGGACACTTTTAACTTTCTTCACAAAAAGTGTGGGGGGGGGGGGGACGTGCCCCCAGTGCCCCCCCGGGTCCTACACCCCTGGCCATATGCCATGCTGGTAGCACACACTATATTGTCGATGATATTGATTTACAATATAACCAATATGATATACTACACTTGTATAAAAGTCAACGGGGGCACATTTTGGAGAGATCATGTAATTAGGAATTGTGATTCATATTTATGTTCCATGTTTTCTGCCGCTGATTACTTCCTTTAACTCAATTAGGTCACCTGATATCCCCATATATGAAAAAAGTTGCATCCATCATCATCTACACTTTGTGTAATGTGTCCGACCTTGAGTTATAAAAGAATATTAATAAAAATATATCTCCCCTCTCAGAATAATGAGACAAGGTCCGGTCACGGCAGCGGCTGTCTAACTCAATATTTCCTCAGATACGTCAGAGTGTATGTTTAGTTTCTACCAATAAAGCGATGACATTAATACATCATGACGATAGCCAACGCACGAAGGCGACTTTCTCAGAACAATACAACTAACCACGTAAAAACCTTTGAGTAACGTGCAGAGATAATGTTATGAGACGTAAGTACCAAATAAAGTATGTTGTAGTTAAAGTGCAAGTTAAATTAAATGTAGAGGAAAGTTTAATAGATATTGACTTCCATCTACCACGCTATCTGGTAATAACAGGAGGTGACGATAAATAACGCTGGATAGGAACATTATATTAATGATCATTGCAGTACTGAAGGTCACATGGCATAGGTCGTAAATCGTGATGTTGGTACGTGTACAGTGTCGAAATCATTACGCTCCTTCGATCAACTTGTTTGTTAAACTATATACTCAGAAGCCCGGTGAGTCACTTCATGTTGAATAGCGGGGCTCATTCTATGGTCTAAATCTCTAGGAAAAAGGGGTCAAATTTGTTTCATCATTTATGTCCCAGAAATCCCCAAACTTGGGTAGTTTTATCTTGAAATACATGTGATTTTAAATAATAGGGTGTTTATTTTGTATTACCTATCCCTAGCAGTGAGCACATACTTTTTATTTGTTCAACATACACCATACGTCGTGTTTTCCCAATATGCTGTCTTTAGATATAGATATATATGGGGTATATATGGGGATTGTCTGGGATGGATGTATCTACGCCACGTGTCTTTCTATGCAGTTCTCAGCTCATTGCATGAAAGAAAACTATGAAACAATATCGGGGTCACCCCAGAACTTGCTTTAAAATCGAAATATTTCTTATATAATATATCAAATGGCTTATAAAGGTGTTCCCTAGATTTGTTAAAATAGGGGTAAGGGGTTCATTTATACAATAGATAACATAGATATCCAAATAAAAGGATAGTCTTTTGGAATGTGATTCCATGTTGATTACGGTAATAGAACAAGCATGGTCAAACTTGTTGCAACACTAGTGGACACGGAGACAGTGACGTTGAGGCCACCCTCACGTCACCCAAGAAATATAAAGTCGCGACCCTGAATGTAACATCAGTTACAGATATTCTTTCGCCAAGAAGGAGGGAAACACCATCAGTAACATATCTTTTCCAAACAGCCATTTTTAATTTTAAATATCCGGCACTGCTCAACATAATAAACAATGAACAGTAGTGTTACAATGTTATAACAGTGGTGTAGGAACAGGGGAGGAGGTACGTTCCCCCACTTTATGTGAAGAATGTTAAAAGTTCCCCTTTTGAAAATAAAAAGTGCCCCCTTTGAAATGGTTTGGAAAGTGCCCTTCAGAAGTTGTGCCGCCACTTTTTGACATGTTGCTACACCCCTGTGTTATGATTACTAAGTAAACTTTTTAGTCGGTGATAGATTAATTTAACGCCCTTTTCTGAAGTCAAATTCTAACACGACACTTTCTGGTATATTAATGTGAACGCACACGATAATACATAAACAAATCCCCATTGATGATGCTGTTCCTTCAATTACCACAAAGGTTATACCTTAACAATATAAAAACTAAAGGTGTTTCACCTAAATTTAAATTTACGATAATTTGGTGTTTTTCGCATTATATTGGTTTTAACGCACATACCTATGGGTAGCATACTGTCCTTAACTTCACGTAAATATGCGGCATTGAAACTGCCATATACAGTATGAAATGATTATAACGATATACATATAACTATCAGCTTCTCTTGCATGGCACGGTACAATGGTAGAATTAATTATATGTGGCCGGTTAGAAAGTATACTTATTACTTTACAATATCTGTATGAGTTTGTTCTGACCCTGATACTTCCACGAATGTTCCCGACCGTGCCCCTCCATGTTCCCGAAGCCGCCTCCAATATTCCCGTAACCTCCCCCAATGTTCACAAGACTTCCCCCAATGTTCCCAAAACGTCTCCTATATTCCCGAAACTTCCTGCAATGTTCCCAAAACTTCCCCCTATGTTCCCGAAACTTTTATCAAAGTTACCAAGACTCCCCCCAATGTTCCCAAAACTTTCCCAAATGTTCCAGAAACTTCCCCCAATGATCCTGAAACTTCCCCAAATGTTCCCGAACCGCCCCAATGTTCACATAACTTTCCCAAATGTTCCCAGAACTTCCCCCAATGTTCACAAAACTTCCTCAATGTTCCCGAAACTTACCCAATGTTCATGAAACGTCCCCAATGTTCCAGAAACCTCCCCCATTATTCCCGAAACTTCCACCAATGTTCCTGAAACCTCCCTCAATATTCGCAAATGTTCCCGAAATCCAGCAATCCAACAAGAGTCATGCGCACAGTATACGAATATATGTGAATAATATGCTAAGAATGTTCAGAAATAAATGTGTTTTTGAAACAATACGGTAATATACAAGAGAGAACCTATCTGAACCGATTTAATGATATTTTAGCATTATATATGTTATGTGAACATTGGGCTTTAACTTTGATTTCATGGAAGTAACGAAAACGTCCCCTATATTCCCGAAAATTCACCCAATGTTCCCAAAACGTCCCCCAATGTTTCCGAAACTTCCCCCAACGTCATCCAATGTTCCCAATGCATGATATTTTAGCATTATATGTTATGTGAACATTGGCCTTTAACTTCATGGAAGTAATGAGAGTGACGTGCTGCAACATTGATATCCCATCTCTTCATTTCTCCATCCGGTTAACAATTAGTCCACGTGCAGTTTATGATTTAACAAATTCATCCATTTTATTTCCAAGGAATTTCTTTGATCGAAAACAGCATTATTGTTCGATTTATGATAGTTTTGAAATGAAAGTAATGAACATCAAATGAAGAACTTAAACTGTTACTTTCAAATATGTTTCGCGCGTGACAGAAACAGTAAATCTTCTTCATCGCCCATGGTTAATTGCGTGACGTGAATGAAAAGAGTTATCCATTAGCGATTGTTTTTGACTACATATCTAATCGCCTGAGGTGTGTTGGTGAAAAGAACGGGTACGGTATACCGTACATACCTTATTGTTAAAAACACTTCAATATAGAAACTTCGACTTTATTATGTCATGTCATTGAAAACAAAATTATTAGAAAGTACTACATTTTTTATTATAAAGTACTATTTTTTATTATAAAGTGCAATTTTTTTATTATAAAGTACTACTTTTTATTATAAAGTACTCTTTGTTTATTATAAACTTCAATTTTTGTTTATTATAAACTACTAATTTGTTATTATAAAGTACTAGTTTTTAATTATACAGTACTCATTTTTTATTATAAAGTTCCCGTTGCTAAGGACCAATCGAAAGCCATGATTCTCGATTGAGCACAGGGTGCTATAACGTGTTAGAACTGAACCCCCAAATATTGGACTCGTATAAATAAACGTCACTTCTCATCCACACAGTCTCCATATTTCTGATGTTAGTCCTAAATTGTTCAAGCAAAGGTAATTACAACTTAGATAGTTCGAGGATATATTTTGCGGTTTATCACGTGATCGATAATGACGTCGCGATGTCAAGCTGGTTCGAATGGTGAATGTACTCTCTTTACCTCTTCTATTTGGTCTCTTAAAATACCGGATATTTTCAGTTCTCAAAATTATATTTAGGCTGCGTTTTCGAGTCCATTTGATATTACGAAGGACTGATTGACATCGTTCGTTATTACTTGGCAAATAGAAGATTTCAACAAGTATGTTGATCTGTTTGCCCTACCTGTCTGTTTGTCTGTCTGTCTGTCTTTTGTTTTGTTCATGCTCTGGTGTCCTCAATTTTCTATGAATCTTCACCAAATTTTGTTTAAAATTTAAGCTGCGTTTCGAGTCCATTTGATATTACAAACGAGTGATTTCACTGGTATTATACGTGGCAGGTTTTTTTGTTCGCACTCTCAATTCTCAATGAATATTCACCAAACGTTTGCCCACGAGTTAAACACGTTTGGAATACACCGTAAACCATTTCCTTTCTGAACTTGGGTTTATCATGCTATGTGATATTAATTATTTTACTTTCACGTATAGCTTCGAATTTGCGGTTTATACCATAACAAAAATTTGTAATGCAGTAAACCTCGATAATATCTAAGATGATGAATTAATTGGCGTCATAACTATGTTTCCCAAAGTGGAAATGATTTGAGTTGAGTGGGAGAACCGGATGTGACGTCACTCAATCATGTTTCCATCAGGTTTATGACTGGGCCAACCATACCATAGTTATCATCCAACTAAAAATGGCGTCTGGACAAGCTACCTCTGAAATATTTTTAGTTAGGCTATATTTAGAGCTTCGGTAGTACATCCGGACCCATGAGAGATGTCGGGAAGACTTTAATTCAGCAATGTGAATGTAAATTAACGTACTAACAATTACTAACGGAAGGAATTCTTCAACCGAAGTTTACGATTGTTTGTCTTTGCAATTCGTCAGAAGTCTTGTTTATGGAAATGTATCCATGTATCTTGTGTATATAAATTATGTTGCTATTAAACTTGTTTTCTTGAAACATTACCATTAAAGGTGATGCGGTATGTTGATTTTTTTAATTTTTACGGGAGGCGGATTGCAAAAGAAAAGTACCGTAACCATTATCAAATGTGGTAATAATGTACCGGGCGCAGCTCTATAATAGAGATATTGCAGATTTGCAGTGACGTCAACACATCGCTCAATTTGTCCGGCAAGTGTCTATATAGACGCACACTGCATTGAATGTACGTGCTTGCCTGCACAAGTGCGCGCGCAGAATAATACAGTTAAATAATAATTTATTTGATATCCGTAATAATTATTCTATGTTTACAACCTACAACACGGCAAGACACTAGCAGACATTATTTTCAGTGCATCCGAATGTATATAGTTGCCGAATATAGGGGGCCTATGGGCCCAAACTGAAATGCTTAAGCATTTGTGTGGATATGTTTGTAAACAAAACATGACGTCACGTAAAAAAACATATACACGGTATGATACATTACTTTTATTATAACCGTATAGAAAAGTATTATAATAATTAGAAAATACTCTATTTTGATAGCGACGTCGAGACACATCATCTATATACGTGATCTTTAATTAAATGTTCTTCCAAAGATGAGTCGATTTGTTCAGAGCAAACTAAAATAGATGCACTATGCCTACAGATTCGCGGCAGTTTATCAACTTCAAAGGGTTTAGTACCAGTAATACAGAGAAGCTGATTAAATTAAGAAACATACACCGAAAATAGAACGATATCGAATAAAATGTAATTTAATAAAGTGAATGATACGTCATTGTAACACCTCCCTGATCTCATTTCACTACTAGGGAATCTTTTATAATATAGCCGCAAAGGTGATAAAATATATTCCCAACACTGATTTTAATCAGATATCTTATCCAACTCAATTTCATGAGTCATTGAACTGAGGGAGCTGGAAAATTAGTTGCCACGTTTTAAATAGAGGGCGCCAAAAGAACATATATCTTAGAGTTCCTTTATATCTGAGCTGCAGTATATATGACTCTGATATTGAAGTAAGATCCAATGTAATGTCAGATATCGCGATTTTGATTTTGGTCCAACATTTACGAAGGCATACATCAATCTGTTCGTCTATATTTCGAATATTTTTCGTATTCAGGTATTCTTTGCAAAATAACAACGTAACAGTGGCGTATGAAATCCCTTTGGAAGTGAAATGCGACGAGGGGGGGGGGGGGGGGGGGGGGGCGGGGAGGGGGGGGGAGACAGGAAGGGGGAG
>JAODAF010649210.1:0-12847 GCA_027574765.1 Molpadia intermedia
CCCGGCGGGCCTGACTGCGAGAGCCGCATTCCAACAGTACTTGTTTGTCACAATATGACATCCGGGCACGCGCGTTTGGAACAAAGGACCGGAAGAAACAGGTGGTCCGATAGTACGAAAGCCGAAACTAGTCATACTCAAACGACAGATCAACGCAATCTAACATCGAAACATATATACAGAAATAAGTAATACAAAACATGTTTCAGGAATGAATGCTCCGCCGTTACAGAACTATATATGTTTGTGGCGTGATATTTATCAAGCCAATATTTATCAGATTGCTCTTTTAAGGAAATTGTAATATATCTATATTCCTGCTTTCTTCAATATTTATTTCCAAATATACAGTACGGGTAAGGCAATGTCTAAGGACATCCAGAGGTCCAAAAGCTTCGTATGACCCGTACTATTATATCATGCACAGTATATACCACAGAACTTTATAAGAATATACATGGCAGACCTGAGTGAACAAGGTATATGTGGTAGTACAGGGAGTAGTGGGGTCACAGTAGTTGGGTCAACTCATGTATCTAGAGGTAGAAGCATCGTGGATATTTAGATCCCAAACTTATGATTCTATGCAAATGCCCAGAGCATTTTAAAAATGTTTCAGAATCATTGTAGAGATATGTGCTTTATGACTTTGTGTGCTGGTCCACATCATACTATGAACCTAGAATCTCACCACTGCTGTCTCTGGACTCCAAGGATTTGGCTTGCAAATTCGTGCTCAGAAATGTTGAAAATTGTTTCCAACTACTCTTTCCAAGTATGTCTTGCATAAGACTTAAGGCTTAAGACTTATATACTTATAAATTTATCAATATTTACCTCTTTGTCTGCATCCTGCTCCAGGCTTGGAGAGACCCATAACGCCTCTCGTGGTCCACCCACATGTTCAAATCTCTGCTACTGTCATGTTTACCAATTAATATAGGCACATAAAAACATGTATCAGTGAACATGACAGTCAACACCTTCATGGTAGATTATCAATACTGCATTGATACAATATGTAGGTCAACATATCAATAGGATCACATACATCTATTTCTGAATGCTAAATTATAATTCTACAAATTGCTAAATTGTTGAGCATTTTGTGAAAAAGTAAGGTTTTTCTCCTAAAATGGTAGAATAGGAATTGCAAAACTGATGATAGTGATGAGCTCTGCAACTCCGTGGTTTGCCCTCTTGTTGCTTCAGATTTGACAAGCGAGCGAACTTACTGGTATATGACTATAACAATATATAACAAAAATGTGGAACCAGAGGGGTGAATAAAACTCAATATAACGTAAAGACGACCAAGTGATATATTTTGTTATAATTTCGTATAGCTTTGTATTTCAACAACCGTTGGCAACCGTTATGTACAAATAATGCATACCACAAGATAATAACAATGTGTTATCTTTAATATTGTAAAATCCAAAATCAATGTTACAATTTTTAGAAAAAGTAAGATTACTTACAGTTCAAATATTGTTCAAAGTACGATCCCGCGTAGCCAAGTCACGTGAGTTTTCGGAGATACCGAAAAGCTATATTTTCAACATGCAGTATGCAAATAAGAAATTAAATAAAGATTGTTGTTTATATGATAGACACAAATTATAATAATGTTCCACCTAGGACGTCAATGGTCGATCTTAACTTGGAGGTTTTGTCATTTTATGCTACGCGGTACAGTGTCTTTAAGCACAAATAGGTGTCAAATGACAGTACCAATAATATACCGTAACTGAACTCTGAACACATAGTTAAGTGTAGAGCATAAAACAAAGTTTACACTGTCGTGTGACAAAAGAGATACAATACAATATACCTGTATCCAACCCAGCCAAAACCACCCAAACCCAGCCAAAACATCCCTAAACCACCCCAAACCAGCGCAAACTACCCAAAACCAGCCCAAACAAACTATTTACATGCCCGGTTAATTTAGGGTAACCATGCAACGCGATGGTGCATGTAAAATTATATGCAGCATAGCTCTAGCTATAAATGATAGACGGCTGGTCAATTTCAAGCAAATTCACATCGCTTTAACATTGGACACTTGGTAAGCCTGACTAATAACCCGCACGTGGTTTACACGTGCACACTTTGCCGTGAATACGTATTATTATTAGTTTCTTCAGTGATAAAACTAAGACGTCAATGATGGCCATTGATTCCTTTAGGTGTATAGGCCTATAATAGGTCTAACATATATATTACTAACACTTAAATATATCTACTATAAAACAACTGCTAATCAATTTTGAGAAATTGCTACACAAGTTTGATTTTGTTTTAAATTGTCCCCGGTGCGGCATTGTGGTGGATGAGATATGTCTCATGGACCTCTGCCTTTTCCCAAGTCATAGAAAAATAATAAGGGCTTCAGTTTTGTGTCGGCCTACTATAGTATACAGAGTCACGTTTCCGCGTTACAAAACTGCTGTCTCATTTCCCTATACACGAGAACATGCCATCTTCTCTGTGTAAATCCGTTAACGCAGAAAGTCAACAGACCACACTATTTTGCTCATATTTATATCATCATCTCATTAGGGGATGAGACTTTGTAGTCAATTGACTGTTACACATTATTTTGGCCTCACCAGTTACCATATCGTAGACTCTCAATGTCAAATTAAGTTAAATCACTTTTTTGACTATATCTCCTTGTGTAAACCTTGGATTTGGATGGAATTTTCACAGGTTCCATTAGTACAATATATTCTAATAATTAGTAATATTAATTTGCATATAAATGTCAAAGGTTATAGGGTCAGAGGTCAAATACACTTTTTAAGCATAACATTTTGTAATTTTAGTGCACATTTTGCATCGCAAACTCCTCCTAAAGCACTTAACTTGAAACTGCCTTTTTAAGTTTTTTTTCTTCCAAATCATACCGAGCTTTGACCTAGCAAGGTGATCTTTCAGAATCATTGCACACTTTTATATGCAGAATCGGATGGTAAAAGCTAATTCAATGGCAATCCTCAATTTTGTTTATTTAAATGTGTTTTAGCTCATTGGTCTTAATGTGTTGGATATAGGCCTATATGCAAATTTCAATCAAAAGCATGGGTTTGTATCTCTTTTGTATAGTAAAAAAAGTACAACAAAAATTACAACGGTGTGTGTCATTAAATGCTGGTAAGTACCATTACAAAACTTGTATTACAAAACCAAAATGGTACTTGGCCCATTGCATAATATGGTTCAACCCTCATTCCATCCACTCCCTCTTTTTACTTTCTTGAAGTTATGTTTACCAAACTAGGTCTCCCATGGGTTCTGTGCCACTTTACTTATGTAATATTGGACATTTATACAATTATACTCTAGGGGCATTCAATCATACTACATTTGAGTATTATAAAATTATTTGTATGAATGTACAAGTTGCATCATTGCTTCTGATTACTTTACAGTTGCCATGGAGCATAAAACCAAAAGGAAAAAATTTCCTCCGACCGATGTTTAATTCATCTTTTGCAATAATTAGTTCGCAGGAATATTTATTGCGCATGATAAATTCTTAGCTTTCGTTAAGATGCAACACGGCAGGGTTGTCACTTTTGTATAAAATGACGAGTGAGCGTAGCACGGCAAACCATGCAGCAACTGCCAGCAACAAGAATTTTAATTAGTTTCCCCTGTCGTACACAATGGAACATTCCTGCGTCAATATCATGCTCGAAAGCAAAGCACTCGTCGCAACTGGCAGTTTCTCTTTGTGTTATTAGATTGCACAGTTCTGCTGGCAGTCGTTAATGCTAATGAGCAGTGTTCACCATGTATGTGTTAGTCTGTAGCTTGTGAAACTGCCCTTACGTTGTTATTGCCGTGTGTGCTTCGTGTTGTACTGACAATGAAACCTGGTTCTATTACTAGCACATTGTATAGTGACTGTTCAGTCCTGTTCAATTCATTTTCAGAAACCATAGCAGCATTTACCGAGAGGGATGAAGCAGCTGCATTTTATCCGTAAAATCAACAAAGCAAAACAAAAGTAATCGTTCTTTCTGCCTAAACGACAAAGTGAAGCAGTGTTACTGGTGAGTACTGTGCATCGACATCTTCCTTTGTGTGTACCGAGCAGTGCAGACCATATTTGTGCGCATACGCAATATCAGCTGTATGGATACCATTCTCAGATAATTTCATTATTTCATACTTTACATTCTCATGACTGCTCTGGTCATAGCATATTTTTCTAATTCCGTCTTTTTTGCTTTGAGTTTTAGCCTTTGTGGCAGATTACGTGATTTTAGCGCTATAGAAATATATATTATTATCATAAATGTACAAGCACTCACTTGTGTAATGCAGTAATTTTGTAAAGAACCATACATTCAATTCATGCAATGCTTGGATTTGAGCAATGAACACTGTGAGCGATTCTACTAAGGCCATTTGGGAAATCTATGAATATTTCCAAATTTATGTGTTACTCAAAAATATATCAATAGTATAATTTTTGGGGAAATTTCAAGGATTACAATTTGTTCCTAAGTTTTTGCTTAGCCAAACATGGGCCATATAGTATATAAAGAATTGCAAATTAACATTCTCAGAATTCTACTGCATGGCCACGACATGATGACAGGCTTGGCCACAACTGAATATCAGTTATTTGCACATTTTTTCTTGTATGACCAGAACAATATATATATATTACTATATTAGGTTATTACACTGCATGAATTGCCCAAATGCACTTTGCACTCCTGATTCAAGGAACAGTTTCAAAGCATTAATTGGACAAAGTAGAGGCAGTTTATTTTATTTCCGATTAGAATTGTTGAACAATTTTCTGAAACGAGAGAGCTAGAAAAGATAAGTGTTGATTGAACCAACTTTACCGAGTGACGTATTAACCTCTGCCAACAACTATTATCAAAAACTAGTAATGCAAATATAGATCTGAGATGAGGTACACACAGTAATGTGGTGTACCGGGCCTCACATATATCGCAGAATTCAAGCAGAATTAAAGCAGAATTAAAGCAGAATTAATCTTCATTATGTCCAAAAAGGTCAATAAAATTAAGTCAAATCAAATTTGGTTATGATAAGTATTGTGAAGTTTTGCTCAACTGAATTCCTACGGCACTGAAAAGACTTGTGCCAATATTTTATGCCCCTCCCGCACTTGAAAATGGGCTCTGCTCCGCCCCGGTGGATGCACGTTAACAAACATTCCAATTTAGATAAAAATACAAATTTCCATTGTTTCACACAACATTTTTTTGGCTATCGCATCAATATTTTAGGCTTTGTTATGTAGGTTACAGTAATTGTTAAATATATATTACGATATATATAATAAATTCAAAAGTGCACAATTTTTATAAAAGGAAAAGCAAGTAACAGCAGTTCATTCCTGTTTCACTTCTGAACATATGTATGCAGTCTGTTTGTACAGCGTTCAATTCTCCCTTTATAGAGCCCCGTATGTCACGATTGCTTGTTTGCATAATTTATCTTGCACGGCTTCACGCCTAGGCTTTCCTGGGCAGGATGTAGTTTTAATACAGTTCCAGTTGTGTACAGTACTACAGTGTAGTGTTATCGAGTGTTAGTTATACTTGGCAGTTGAACAAGTTTAGTTGAACCTATTAAATTTCAACGTTTAGTTAGTGTATTGAGAGTTATTTTATAATTAATATTGGGACTGTTCAACGTTATGGAAGGGGATTTCCATCAGTGTGGTGAGTTACATATATATTGTACTGGTACTATGGTATATATTCAAACTGTACTTGTAGAATTTGCAACATGCGCATTAGAGTGCAAACCTTTGAGTGTAGTCGTGCCTGCGTCTCATGCTTTCACATAATTTTTATACTGTTTAAAGTAATCTTGCAGGCGCATATCCGCCCCGGTTTGGTTGCTAATTACACGTTTCTGGTTTCTGTTTTCTGTTTCCGATTTGCATTCAAAATCATTAGTCATCGAGATAGAATCCTAGTCAATGTCATTAAAGAACCTACCAACATTTGTTTGAAAAGCTGTTTCATATTATATCAGATTTTGACCAAATTTTCCTTACTCTCTGGGTTTTATCTGTTTTGAGTGTACTGTAATATTTACCGATGTACATTTACCAGAAGAAACAATGCACTGGTTACTGTGTAGTCTGTGTATATACCTGTACCGGACTCATGTCTACAGTATAGTAGGCTACTATTCTATAGCTACAATCTTGGTACATGCAAACAATTTATTTCTCAACAGTTATAATAATATAACCCAAAACTTACTTTTCTTGCTATTTTCTTTAAATTTTTGGTAGAAATCAAACCCGATAATTTATATGCACCTAGATGTTATAATTTATATATTCAACCAATGCAACAAATGAACAAATTGTTTGTTTGTTTACTAAGAAATTGTTGATCTCTGTGTTTCAATTGTCATAACGTCTGTATCTCCAGTATAAATCAAGTTAAAAAATGTAAGGTAGTTTTTGTTAGCTGTGTTTCTTTGCGTTAGCGTATGTACACTATGCGCACAGTGCTTTAAAACTCCACACACAATCAGTTCTTCCTGTAGGCGTGGTAATGCTTCACGCATTCACTGCGTATATTTGACCTGCCCTGCAATAAATTTTTATCTGATAACGTGTGTGCAGTGGTGTTTGCAATGCAATCAGTTGTTAAGGGTTGATGTGGAATGAACCATTGTAGGACAGGTAGAAATAGTTCAAAGCAAGTTTCCTGAAGATTGAATTGGATCTGTGCCAGTCGCTGAGGCTTTTAATATGTACTAGTGTACTGCACTAGGAAACAGTAAAGGAATAACAGGGGCTCAAGGAATCTCTGTCATGGAAGAAGATCTTGTAAAGATAAATAGAAATTCACTTTAGCATGAATAAGATGAATGGACAATAGATAAAAGTATGAATAAATGGGTATCGTTACATGTATGTCCTTACAGAAAACTGAAATGAATTTAGCGTTTGATTTTTGGCCTTGCCTGTATTTGGCCAGAATTACTCTTATTGGGCTGAGAGATGTTTCTACATAGTTTGGAAGAAATGTTCAAGAAATTGGGAAAGGAATTTTGAGGACATTATAGAAGAAATGTCAGTAGTAGTAAAAGAGTACAGTAGTAAAAAAATATTTAAAAAATATGAAACACTACTATGGAAATGGGATGTATATATAATATAATGTGTATAAAAAGTTCCTCCCCGTAAAAACTTTTACGGGGGCTATTCTTTTACTTTCGGGGGCTATTTTTTAACTAAAAGCATGCTAATTAACCTGTTGTATGAGGTAGGCTTGATATAAAAATCAAAGCAATTGGTAAGCATTTTTTTAATGTTTCACATTTTCTGATAGTTTAGGCCTGACAGGCCCAGTTAAAAATCATTCCATGATATTAATATTACTAATCGAACAATGCCCTCAATAAACTCAGAGACCTTATAATTGTGATTGTTGTACCTAATAACCTAAATTATTCTGTCGTCGTCTGCGCTAAAATATTGGGTCATCATTCCATGCTATACTCTGTATACTACGGGATTACGTCAAATGTTATGAAACTTTTATGTCGGGAATATGCACTGAAGTCAATCACAAGTTCAATCTGGCATGTCAACGTGCCGTTCTGTTTCAGTTGTCAATAAATAGTTGTGAGTCATACTGGATGGTCTTGCCATTTTGCAGGTACTGTAGCCTAGCCTAGCAGTACTTAGTATAATAAACATTGTGAGCTGTGTCAAACACTAGTACAGCCAGCCCTAATATATGAACGTTACTTTTTGCACACATGCAACACAGTGCATGTAGCCTAGAATGCATACATGCTTCACGTACATAACGTTAGGCAGGTGTTGATCGACTGTTAAAGACTTTGAAGTTTGTAATTAAAAAAAATATTGCCGGCGGATTTAATGATCACATCACCATGTGGGTCCGATTGGAGTATGGATTTACAAAATAAGATATTGCAGGGGCGATTTTGGGTTTGTTTTAAGTTTATTCGCCCTCGTTTTTATGGTTACGAGGACTATTTCAGTGCTTACACGGGCGAATCGTCCCGTCGCCCCCGTCCGTGTATTTCCGACCCTGGTGTATACATACATACATACAGCATGTACATACTTTAATAGTAAATGCCAAAATTGGTAGCCCATGTTTAGCATGTCCAGAATTAATTACTGCCATAGTGCCAAGGTTTCAATTGGCATTGTATGCTATATTTTCTGTAGATGTGTATTGAGGTACATGAATGATTTTAATATGGAGCAAGAAGCCAAGAGTAAAGTTGATTTTTTTCCTGAAATTATTACGCTGCTTATTTTATGTGCACTTTGCAGCATAATCTGTCTTCATTGTTTTAGCGCTGTAATCCAGTCTGGTATTTGTGCTCTTGATATGGTTAGAGCCAGAAACTGTAAAATACTGCTACAAATTTAAAAAGGAATGACCGGATCTCGAAAGAGATACAAATTTAGCAAAGGTTTGATGAATGAAAGTAAAACGGCCATTGAGTGAGTTTTGCAGAGCTTTCGAGCAATACTAGCTCTTCTTCAGTGCACGATCACTAAGTGACAATTTGGGGAGTGTGGAGTAGAAATGCATTAGTATACATGCTTAAAGAAAGCAACATATACATGTTAGTTTATTGCTAATTGGGGATCACTCCATCAAACAAAAATTCATTGGTGGTCTAGATAGTGTTGAAAAAATATTTTCCAGGGCCAAATTCCTTCGAGCCACCAATTCAGTCTTCCTTTTCCACAAAAGAAGTTAAAACATAATTGGTTAATTATTGACTATGCTCCTGTTTATTGCATCTAATACATTCCATAACATCAGCAAACTCCCGCATGATCTCAACCATATTTGGAACATCTGAGCAAATTGGTTATAATCCTGTATCAGACCTAATTCGACACTCGACCGCAAGTCAATAATACACTTGGATGTTGACAACAATACCATCGTTAGGGCACCGCTTCCCTATATGTTGTAAGTGTCATCGTAATATACTTATAGAGAGTTATAGGACTCCCCAGATGACGGTAGGTGAATATTGAGATGGACGTTATCTTGAGTGGCGGTGTCCAGTAAAATTTTTGTTACACCTCTTGTGAATATTCATGATGGGCGGGACTTTTGGAAACGCCAATTACTTTGCAACTTTAATATCTTCATACTTGATTTGTAATGTTATTTCATGGCCATTTTATTACCCATCTCATAAATATTAACGAGTGGGCGGAGCTTAACGTAAAATTCTTAAAACATCAATAACTATGTAACCATATGGTCAAATATCTTCATAATTGATATGGTGATGTGAGTTGACAGTGGGTACATTGCCCATGTTATTAAATATCTATAAATAGGTACATGCCCATATTATTAAATATATATAAATATATATGTCGCATACGACCAGAGAACACGCCTCTAGCGTAAATAGTGCCAAATAGCACAAGATATTCAACGACTATAGTGCACGAAATTACCAATGTTCGCGTGTGTGAGGGAATTGAATCTTCTGTGACATCTAGAAGATGACATTTCGTGCACAGTTACCGTCAATTATCAATAGCATGTGCAGACCCGGGTGTACATGCAATGGTATACTAACTGTTGCTAAATATTATGAAACAAGATTGGTTACTATTTTGCCCAAGATGAAACGCCGTCACGTTACACATAGGGAAAACTTTGTATGCCTAGGGTTGGCTCCAGGCGCATGCACAGTACAACCCTGATTTCACTGTTAACAGTATATATGGTGTCCGTTCCTTACTGATAACCTACTGCGTCATTACTTCAGAAGTTTAACGATAAACTAACTGCAATTTGAAACTTGACTCCGATTTACCCGGTCTCGCATAAAGTAAGATTAATTGAGATCTAAATATTTACTGACTAGGTCATGAATAAGTGTATAGTCCTAATAGCTAGGCTATGCCTGCAGTTTTAGGTCTAACGTAACGTTGTTCATTTCCTCTTCCATATGTGAACGGGTCTTTCGTATGTGATGATACGATTCAAACTTAGCTTGTCTTCCTCGTTGTACTTGAAGATATTGTACACGTCAATAGCATCGTCTCCGATAACGAGTAAGAAAAAACGAAGCCTGGAGCAGTGGAGCTTGCCATCTTTTTTGTCTCCCACACTGGTCGCAAGATACAAACCGAACCTCTGAATAATTTGGACGATTCTTTTCGAGACTAAGACAGTTTGTTGATTTTTGGTGATCAATCTTCCTCAGTTGGTGTGGATATATCTGACAACATGTTATATATGGTGCTGAAAGTTGGCCAAATTTAGGGCGCTCATCAAGATTTACATATCATGATAGTGACTGCAGTAACTTGTTCATTACTTCTTCTTTACTTGAGCATTTTTAAACCCGCTAATTAACCATTCTTAGATTTCAGAAATAGCCATCTTGGGATTCTGCATGACTTGATCGGAGATTTTTATAGGTCTATAAGATCGCTGATTTAGCCGCAGAGTTAGTCTAAATCTTGTATTAATATCTGAGCCCTCCGTATACAATCCATGGGTTTTCTGACAATTATGTGGTTGATGATAACATAAATTGACATTGTATTCATGTATTAGAGTAATGTGAATTTGATTGGATAAATGTACATGTATCTATACTGTCTCAACGTACTTGCCTGGGTGAATAAAGTTCATGACATATTTCATGTCATCCTGTACTAACTGGATCGGACTAATACCTCTGGAGTCCTTTGGACTCCCGTACTCATGACCCAATACTCGCATACTGCATGTATTGATACTCGTACCCCGTAGTCATACTCATATAACCATACTCCAACAATTTTGTTTTGTGGCTGATATAAATGGATATTGCAATTCTTGTAAATTGGAAGGTTTTGGCGCCCATATTGGCCGCCAGCTTGAATTTGAAGTATGCTAACATACATATATATCAATGTTTTATAAAAACTTTTATTATTAATTTTGGCTGATAAATGCCCTTTTCTAAAAAAAAATACCATTTTGGTGGCCATTTTGGACGCCATTTTGGAAAATAAAATGTTCCCCAGGATGTATCAGCTGCATCTTTTTTTTGGTAACACTAAACACCCGTAACTTTCCAAATCACTTGAAAACAGATTCTTTACAAGTTTTTTGCAGATGTATCAGATATTTGGGTTACTACAAAACAAACATAAAATTATAACGATGGTATTTGGATGTTCTGGAATTATTTTTTTGTTGAATCATCTTTTAACTTTTGTACAACAACGGGCCAAAATGATCAACATGAACGTCTATCCAATTACATGATGAACATATAATTGTTTACATGATGCGGATATAATACATTATTATCGATACGTCTTGAACAGCATATTCTGCATGGTTACTCATTGCTTCCAACACGTTGTCCTACATTTCAAGCAATTGAATATCCGATGTAAGATCAAACGTGTGGACGACGCTGCAATTTATACCTTCAACTTCACAGATGATCGAATACCCTCCGCTTTAATTGTAAATTAAATCTCGTTTAACATTTGTCAACCAATATATATTCAACCGACAGTTGAAAACTGTAATTGTGAAAAGTTTATTGAATGTTTAACTAAGACTTTTATAATGTTCTATAAAAATAGCAACATTTCCCTTCAATTTTTAATGTGACCTACAAAGCAACTCGACAGAGTATCGTGATAACCATGGTAACACGGGTATGTGCGTAAATCTGATCCAAATGCAGAAATGCAAGAATGACAAAATAAACTAGAAGCGCTGCAATATTTTTGTAAAAAGAATCGTGAATTTGCTATGGATATATTATTACGTCCATCATTTACCACCATTCCCACTACGCAAACAATAATTATAAGATCAATTTTAGCATGAGGGTGGGGTACGTACGCTATAACTTTCATATTGATATTGTTGGCTTGAAATATTAAAGAGCACACATTCTTGACAAACTTATGAAGGATAGTAAAAATGCAAATTAATGTGAGCCATTGATACACCGGTCTAATTAAGCAGATATATTATCCTTACTAATGACGAATCATGCTCGTCCTTATAGCAGAAGTTATTGAAATTCAATTCTTGATTATCATCAGTTCTACGCCTCCTCAGTTGTTCTCATTGCAAAGAAAGGAACGCATGACCAACGAGTAGTCACAGAGTTTCGTGGTTTTCCGTGGACAAATGAACATTACGCTCATATTTCACATAGTGTCATCAAATAGTAGATATTGGTTTTTAAAAAACCCTGGCCCGAAGCCAACTGCCCCAAATGGGCTGCCCGAAGGGCGAAACGTATACCCGTTCTCAAGATCACTGGCGGGACATATGCCACGCAGTCATAATTGCGGTGTTGCCTGTGGGACAAACGTAACTTATGTACGAGCTTTCCAAACTGTTGTCGCGTCTGACGTAGTCTACGTAGACATTGCTTTTGCCGTATTTCTAACATGGCGTCGAGATACAAGATCAGAGCGAGAGTCAATGATACAGCGCCTTCTGCGCTTACATATTTACGCTATAGTCCGTGGCGCACTTTGGATCGCGCCTCCTTCAGTCACGGCGCACACTAACGCAGTCTGATTCACGACCAAAGAGATAATAAAAACTAGAGGGCGGCTTCGCTGCGGAGGTTGATGCTGAAATGGTTGTTTTGATCAAGCATATTGCATATTGCAAATAACCTTGACCTTGTCTGCTCAACGTCGCCACCCTTGCTGGTCTTTCACCAGATCTGGTGAATTTGGGACTTGCAGCTGTAATTAGCCAGTGTACGGCAAAATATGGTATCTGGTGAATTTCTTGTGAAATAGATGGGCATGACCGGGTGAAAT
>JAODAF010649321.1:1058-12844 GCA_027574765.1 Molpadia intermedia
TACATCATATACATGTGCCTATGCACACCGTCCATCCCGCTACAAAATGTTAAATTGTATTGATGTTTTTCATGAACTCTTGGTATTGCATCTCCCATGCCATCATGTCCATCTGTTTCCAGTGATGGTATTCTTTCTGCCATTCCTTGTAAACGAAGCTCGTATCACCTTCAATACATAAGAGAAGAAAAAAGTCATTATACCAGATGTGTAGTAGTAGTGTGATTTACTCTGGGTACTACTCGAGTACCTTTAGGGCTACTTATATACATGAAACAAGTTGTTCAAACTGACCTGAAGTGACCTGAAGTAGGTCTAATATAGATAATATTGCAAAGATATATAATTAATAGGGGTTTTCAACAAGGTCCTTTTTGCCTAGGCAGGTTCTGAGTAATATTCAATTGCATGGATTTTTTTTTTAGTGCACACGAGGAAGTGTTAACAGTGATTAAATAAACAGTTTAGTGCTCCAACCATAATATGGCCGGGTCTGGTTGGAAAAAGTACCTTAATTATATAAAGAAAGCAAAAACTTAAATGTACTCGTCTCTAAGTATATATATATATATATTATTTGGAAAAGCAGAGGTTTTAGTAATGTCCACTTTGTAACACTGCAGTTTATACCCACACAACAAATCAAAATTGTCTCAGCTGAGCTTCATCTATCAGAAGTTTTAATTTTGCTCCGATCCGCGATTGGAGAAATGTACTGTAATTTTGTTTCCGATCAGAATCCTTTGCGAAATATCTTGCGAAGCAGGGCTATATATAGACATATATAACAACCTATTGAATGAATTACTAAAGATGGGGCCAGACTCCTCGCAGATCTGAAAACGCATTGCGAATGAGCATTTAGCAGTTAATACTAAACCTGTGAACGACACCACTTTTGGCAGCATGTAATTCCAAAACCGACAAAATGAGGCTCTATAGGCTCGTATATCTTGTAGGCCCACATTCAGTTCTTTGAACGTCATTTCCGGTAGTGTATATCTTTTCCAATACGATTCTCCGCCATCGACTCCATCGTTATCCCCGCCAACGTTTGGGTCTCTATAATTGCAAATGTCAAAAGAAGAAAAACGCATTGTAGCAATATGATAATTATAAGATAATCCTTTATGTATCTGGTAGCTCCTAAAGTACAACACTGGAACTACGTTCGGTCCGTAATCGTCAATATTATGGCCAAATGTGACATCCGGGGAGCGGGGAGTGGGAGTATTATTTTTTTCTTATTTGTATTATAGGAGCCCTCGCCTCACCCATGTAAACCTATATTTTCGATTATGACATACCCGGTTTTGGCAAAGTTTGTGTAGTATCGTTGCATATCAAGAGAGAGCGCTCGTTCATTGTCTGGATATACTTGTTTGTTGTAGTACTGGTCCTGAAAAGCATTGCCGAACACTAACTCCAGATCATCCGCATGCGCAGAACCTTTCCATTCCGGAATAGGAGGATATACGCTATACGCTGGGATATAACTATACATCCATCTATACACTGTCGCTCCCTTATGGACGAATGCTCTTGCTGTTTCATCTATCGGGCAGAGAAAATTTTCATCCGTTTCGATGTCTATATAATTCCAAAAGTAATTCGCAGATTTATTGTCTGCAGTGGCCCAGTCAATATATTCCAATTCTAACGCCCTTGCAACGAAGTCTGTTTGATATAAATCGGTGTACTCCTCCAATATTCGGTCAAATCTAGCTTTTCCACAGTACGGGTTCTCGTCAAATGACTTGTCTGCAAATTTAAATGCCCCTTTGAGGTCACCCTCGTCCTTTGTCGTACCTATCATGATAGAACAGTTTTTAAATCTTCCTTCCTGCAGAAGGTTCTTTGGATCATCCGGGATGAAATTATTGTCTACGTTTGGTCCAAAACTATACTGGAAAAAATAATAACATATTTGTTCTAAAACATAATTATTTGATATTGTGTGGCATTAGGCATTACTGTTGTTAAATGCACACGTATCCGCAGTGACGTGCCGCAGATGTAAATCATACCGTCCAAATATTTTGGTATCCAATCGTACTTGACAAGTTTCTTGTCATACTTTACCTCGGGGTTGTTTGGAGTTGTAAATGACTTATGTTACGCAAAGCAGAGGAATGTCATAAAATAAGTTGGGGTCTCTTCCATTTTGAAAAAAGAAAGAAATACATTTTAGGGATACATAAAAATGGTGCCCTTGGCTGTGTCATTGACCAAACTATAAATTAAGAGGGGAACCACCGTACATTTGAGCACACACATTATTGAAATATGAGAGGGGGAATGCGTGCCCCCCGTGTCTCTTTGGCTGCGGTCCTGATTGAGTATGTCACTGAGATTGCTTTAAACAAATTGGATCATATTTTAGGTTTTTGTTAACAAGTGTCGTACTTTACCCTTCCTGTACCGAGTAGCCGAGAGAGTGCAAACCTGGATTAACGGTCGACGAGGAATCTAGAAATAACATGACTAACGCCCAATGCTGTTGGTGACGCCATATATATCCCTTTTATATGTTATGCGTACACTTATATATTGGGTTAAGATCCCATGCAATGATTATCTTGTGAGTTTGTTTGTATACACAGTGATGTGCACACCCCCATTTTGTAATTTCAATATTCAATATTCAATCTTTGGGTGTCATGATGTCTTAGTGATATGTGTTACATACCTTCCTTGTTCTTATATAAAACACCACACTCGCACAATGTGTACTTACGGACCAAAACGCATCAGTTAGATTCGCCGCTTCAACGTTTCTGAGACAGTCCAAAAGCTGACGACTGTTCTGCATATTATGACAGCCGACCTCGTCAGCAACGATAAATGCCTTTTCTCGCAATGATTCAATGTCATTAGTTGACCCCCAAGGAACAGTCATAGCCCCACTCTGAAGAAGAAAACCACATGATCGAAATGTAATGCTAAAGTATTTGAAGAGGTTTTTTTTAGCGAAAGTTAAGGACATATTCAAATACGACATCAACCATATTTGACATATATTGGTTAAACGACCAACGAAGAAACGTATTATTTAGTTTACCGTCTATCGTTGTTTTTTGACATCTATTCGGTCAACAAAAGAAGATGACATTTTTATAGTGCATACTCTATACTTCTGTTAGTGACGTATTGAATAAACGGTTTTCTAGAATGAGTACTCTTGAATTAGTGGCAATAAATATTTATATTAGCAAGCCTTGACGCAGCAGTTCCGGTGATGCGACCGATGAACACGTTTCTCGATACTTTTGTGACATGTAGTATGGATTATTGTAAATTAAGTAGTCGAAATTTATTAACGCCGACGTTAAATTTAAATTTTAATTATATTGCGTAGATATTGAACTATATTTAATTTAATACATGTTTTACCATTAGTATGGCGTCTTTGTAAAGTGGCCAACTTCCAGGAGCCGTCAGGTGGAAACCGACACTTGCTCCTCCCGCACTCTGACCAAATATAGTGACGAGATTGGGATCGCCTCCAAATTCTGGGAAGGAAAATATATCACAAACGTTGCTATTGAAGCATTCCCACTACAGCTGTGGTATTATTAACACGTTGCCTTGATTCGTGACGAGTTAGGGAAGGTTCGCTTAGGGGAACTCATGGTCTCGTCCTTTTTATTAGTTGCTATATAAAGTGAAAGTATGTATTAATGTGGAACGAACGTGCCACTAACATCAATATCCCCTGATTATATCGGTTATCTCTTAAACCTTACATTAATTAAATTAAGAATGTCTAAACGAATTTATACCAGATCATAACGACGAAATTAATAAAGAATATAAACTGCATTACTCACTATGAATGTGAGTTTGAACCCACTTTAGCGCGAGTTGCTGGTCCCACTATCCGTTGTTTCCCGGAAGTACATCATCACCTATAGTAATATATATAAATATGTTAATATTGCATAAATGAAGCATAAAGAAATCTGAATCTATTTTCATCTAACGCATTGCCCTAGTGCGAGACAAGACATTGTTCCCCAAAGTGTACTTTGCTCTCTATTCTATAGTAACCATCCATGTAACCCTGTAAGGTATACTTTATTATGTCGAGGACCTCCAGTCCTATACAACAAAATTACCTCCCCACGCTTTCTCACTCGGACATCATCCAGATTCCATTACTTTATACCATTAGGGCTTAGGAATAAGACTAACACTTATGTCGATCCCTTGTGAATGTTAATGTTAATATTGCTGAACTACTAGGAAACGGAAACCTAACTGAAGGAATCCTGATGTCTATTTACCGTCCTCGACAAGATTCATAGTGGATGTATATATATCCGGTATCATACACATATCCCGACGTCTCGACAACATTTGCCAAATTGTCAGAATATCAAGTAACTTTAAGTTAACTGGATAACATGATACAATTACGGCATTGTCATGTTTCAAGGTTTAGTAACATGACATATTCACAATTTTACAATATTATAGCAACTCAATAAAGGCACTTCTTTAGTAGATCCGTCGCAAAAATTGCTTTTTACCTGTTGTAAGAAACCCAAACCCATTGAGTCGGTAGTTGATGGTAACTATAACTACGTCATTATAAGAAGTCAGGACGTCTCCGTCAAAAATCCGGGTTAACGCCGAGCCTAGGAGGAAAGCTCCGGGATGAATCCAAAACATCACAGGGTACTGAGATCCCTGTATAGAAATATGAATAAAAAACTATCATCAATTAGTTTTGTTAAGGGTAAATTTGTAGTGTAACTGTCCACAGTTTTGATTATTATTTACAAATTCTACGTTGCTATTGTAACTTACATTTTTAATATCTGGTGACCAAATATTTATATGTAAACAATCTTCGTTCTGCGGTGGTACACCATAATCATCTAACGAGGCCGTAAACTGATGACACATGTACCTGTAGTCTGTTGCGTTCCATACGCCTTCCCATTGTAATTTCGGCTTTGGCTTCGCAAACCTCAGCTTTCCTATCGGAGTCTCTGCGAACGGTATTCCTTTGAAAACATAAACATCACGAGAAAGTTTGTATGGGTCCAAGGGGTATTGAAACTGTTCTTTAAGACCTAACAGGGTGCCTTGTCCATCTAATGCTATATAAACATCCTCTGCAGCAGTGAAATCCCCAACTAAAAATAAGACAAAAAGAACGTATAACAATTGTAGAATCATTTTGAAGGATGTGTTCCTGTTTCACGTTCTATGTAGTAAGTAAACAGTAGTTACCCAAGCATAAATAGGTTTAAACAGTATTATCAGTGTAGTACAATCTAACAATTAATCTTTATAAGATCAGATAGTGAGGAACGCTTAATTATATATATATAATACTTCGTCTTATGATATTATTGCAAGTAAGTCGATTGCCATGACCAAGTCAACTAAGTTAAATTTATGTTTAGGTTAACCTCTACTTCAACAATGTTGTGCCTTTTACTTGTTTAAAGTTATTAATTAATATGATAATGCTACTAGACCGACATATGAATATGGATTGATATATCTTACATAGTTGGTTATTTATTATTATATGTTTACAAATATGAGGAGACAATTTCTAACATTCTAAAAGCAGCTTCAATGCCCTTGGACATTCCATTTTTTACTGAAACATCACTAGTTAATACCTTCTCAGAGCTTCAGCACTTTTTGATTGCCGCTCTCAACCGTACTTTGATTATCTAATTTTGGAATTATTAATTAATTGTAATCATATAAATTCAAATTAAAAGACGTCCAGAAAAGAACTGCATGTGATCATAACGGCATAGCCACCACTAGCTAGAAATCTGAAGAAAAAAAAACACAACACTATATTTACAAGTTTACTTACGTTGTATTTATCTCTGGCACGTGTTATTAAACGACATTAGCCCAGTTCACTTAGAGCATATGTTAGTATAGTAAAATTTAAGTTAGTCGTCGAAATATTCCCATAGCATTCTGTCAAAATGGTAAAAGGTACAACCGTTATAATAGACCTAGGCAATAAACCGAAATTCAGTTGTCCTAGGTTAGCATCTATTTTACATTTATTTTGAGAGTAGCCTTTAGAGGTCTAGGCTAGGCCTAAATAATGAACTAAGCCTAAATTAAAAGATAAAAAATAATAAAATCTAAATCTAAACATTTTCCCTCTCCGTTCATGTTAATATATCGCTGTTGTATATACATATATTGTATTTCTGTACTTTATAAATATAGATACATTAAGTAATGCAGGCCTTCGTTTAAATTATACAATGAGATTCATTAAAAATAATAATATAACTACAATCTTTAATCAATATATTTCCCAATCAATAAAAGGAATTTTAAACATGTGTAAACTGTACATAAATTGTCATTATGATGTTTGCAGGAATATATCAATGCTTTACATGTATAATTAACAAAATAACAGGGTGCTTAATATAATCAGTAAATGTTTAATAGTTTCTCACTAGCATTACAAAAAAGTACAAAAAGGAGATTCTACAATTCCTTTCGAGAAAGAATACTGTTTAGACCAATAATTCTCTGAGGGAAACGGAACTGAAAACTACAATGTATTTTTTTAATCGTTATAATTGCTGCTGGCGGAACGGACCAAATTGTGTTCTAAATCCGAAGAATCCGAAATCAATAATCCAAGACATCTACCGCTACAACACGCTCCTTTCTATGAAGTAGGAATAACGTCAATAATGTCAAACTAAACAGAGAAAGAAAGTATTAATAAATAAATTATTTTATTGTTAATCTTCATATAACTTGATTAAACACAATCTGCCGTCCAAAAGTATTTACAGGTTCGTGGTGATAAAAACAAAACCTGATAAAAACTGACAAACTTGTTTAATAAAAAAATATTACTAATGTTGGAGACATCATGAAAATTGAACAGTGAACTTTCTACCGTAATTTGAAGTTTTAACATTAATCATATTAAATCGACCACTGTGGTTCCTCTCTTATTCAGTGTTAATACTTTTTACTCAAATAATACCACTTGCATATCAAATATTTCGAGCTCCGAGTTATTTCAGGGGTTTTAAGGCGTTCTACAAGGATGTTCCTTGAACCTTTATATTTTCATTTGATGCGCTGAAATATGTAATCTTAACATCTCCATGATTACTCTATTAAGAGTGTTCCTATTTCAGGCTTATCTCGTCAACAATGTTTATGTATGCTGATGGTACTGTTTTACTTGCCGATGGCTCGCAAGAGTCGCTGCGTATAGCATTATTAATCAGCTTGACGCTTTTTAAGGCTGCAAAGTCTATTAAAGGTCAATTATTGTCATGTATACTTATTTAGGTATTACTTTCACTCATAACGATAAAGATTTTTTATTTCAATTATTTGCCCAAACTATCAAGGCTGAAAAATTTACTTCATTTTTTAGGTAGGGGAGATTTTAATTGTAATTATAAAAAGTTCTGTAATTTCTCCATTAGTTTAACTGATTAACTCCCCAATGCACATTTAAGGATCTTTAAGCCACTCTCGAGGTCACGTGTCATGTTCGCGTTATTGTAATATGTTTTAATATATAATAGCAAAGTGTGCAGTCTTCTAACGTAGCGGGCTTTGGTGGATTCATTCATTGACACTTTCCTAGCTGAGCTTTGCCACATTTTTCCTAACAAAACGGAAGGGTTGATGCCATGAATAATTTTGTCTACCAGTTGTATCGACTTCGCGAAATATTCATACAGAAAAGTTGGAATGTTGCATACAGTGGCAGTGATGTAAATATGGTTAGGCGCAGTGTTAGGCATAACGTTAGCCTCTAAGGTTACTTGGTTATTTTTATGTCGGAATTTAAAACAAATTGTGTGCTCGGGAATGATGTTGAGGTGATAGGTTACATCCCCATTCACAATTGTTAACACAGTAGGCTTATAGAATACATTGATTTCATGAAATTTAGCTCACCCACTTGCATATTTTTGTTTTCAAACACATGTATGTTACAGAAATGAATCCTTGATAGATATGCTACAGTGCAGGATATTGAAAATTGACATACTGTGAAAAAGGTTATTGACGGAAATTTAAGTATAGATATATCAGATATATTACGTATTTATTAACAATCTGTCAAGTAACCCCTGTTTTATTTAATTATATTTTCAATTAATATTCGCCATGAGATGGTACCGTGCAAATTGCACGAAATAGTGAACAATGAACAAAAAACAGCAAATAGTTGACTGTGCTATTCAGAATCAGATGTTGTTAGACAGTTATAGATAGAGAGTTGTGTATTCTCTTCTTTCCTGATTATTTAATTTGACACAATTGCACGTTAACATTAAATGTGGTTGAATATGAATAAATATATTCCATTTCAACTATGTAATTTGTATTTGTACTCCTTCCACGTAACAGGGGATGGCAACCATGAATGACGATTATATATTACTTGAGCAAAACACAATCCCCTTGCAACACACCTACTGTAACGCCTTTCGATTTAGTTGTAAATGCAAGAATGACACTCGTACACACGGTACATGTGGTAGAAAGTGTTATGTTGTATATTACCAATGCCCTATGACAGATGTCAATCCCCACATATATGTGAGCCATGTAAGTAACATCAATGTACAAAGGGGTGTTTGTCATAAAAAAATATACGGCTGGTCAGTTACATATCTGTATATAACCTAGACATTTTACGTCGGTAGACAAGTGGAAGCACAAACTCGAAGAAAATCGAATTAAATCAACGATGTTGATGAAAATAAAAAGTTTTAAAAAACAGTTTTAATAAATATTTTGGTTAAATATAGGGACCTCACATGCCGCGTTGACCAGCGGGCTGCTTATTCAACCCCTGCCCCACACATATCTATTTTCTTCACAGAATGGATCATATGCTGTGTTGTTCTGGATTCACGGCGGTGGGTTTGCCTGGGGACAAGGAACATCTAAGGTATATATGGGGGACGCTCTGAGTGCTTACAACGATGTCGTTGTAGTCACAATCAACTACAGACTTAATGGATTTGGTTTTCTTACAACTGGTTAGTATATGCTACTTCACATAGATGTACGGGGGTTCTAGTAGTTAACAATATGCCATATCAGACAGGGATGTAATCGAGTTCAGCCCCAGTTATAGTTTCTTCTAAATACCTAAATCAATTAATTCATAATATATATCAGTGTCAACAATAATTAACATTAACTTCAAATACTATCAACTCTAATTTCAAGTCTGATGAAGTTCTATTCTAGTCTCTATATTATCATTGAAACATATATATATATATATATATATATAATGAAAGAAATTTGATTTTCACGATATATTAATGTGAAATTCTACCCAAGTACTGGCACCTTGTCTTTATGAACAAGAGAAAGAATTTTTGAATGTTGGGGAAAAAAGCTCTACCGACTAAGCTATCGTAACTCATCCGGTGAAAGCCATTGCAGCAAGGAACTAGAACCTGACGTAACCCAATATTCCCCAAACGCCATCAATTTGACTCTGCAAATATATATATATATATATATATATGCAAACATCTAGATCACTTACATAATAAAGTATTATAAAGTGCACACATGTAGATTTTAACCGAACTCTTATTTCGAATCCGAGCCAAGTCCAGATAACCCGCATCCGAGTCCGGAATTAACTTTACTTTAATAATTTGGAATAACATTTACAGCACGTTGAAAATACAAATCCGGCACAATGTGAATCATTAAATAAATAATGTTAAAACATAAATTGAATTATCGGAGAATAATAGACAAACATAAAGGGTAGAGTTTATTTTAGAGAAATGTACATATTAAGCAACTGGTACCACCATTATCCTCTCCTCGAAAATGCGCGAAAGCATGGATACCCAGTTCAGTGATAGGGGGAAATGACGAAAAGTACCCTCAACTCATGTGATACCCAACCAGCATTACTTCGACGTCATTGAATAACGTTAACGTAGTGCTGGCAACGTAGTGTTGTGTTTATTACTTGATTTATAAATTTATCTCATTTTGCAGCTGATCGGACGATGCCTGGCAACTATGGTGTTTGGGATCAGCATGTAGCAATCACATGGGTCCACACACATATATCCAGTAAGTTATTGTCAAGGAATAAACATAATTATATTCTTCATATATATACGTAAATTAAGTGATACATATCGCATATAATGTAATGTTTTATGGTATCTTGTCCATGATAACAAAGGATAGTGCCTTGGAAATGGTAAAAATCCATTTTATTGTTCGACCTGTGGAATGGTATTATTTTCGTCTAAACGTACCATAAGAATAATCAGTAGAATTGTTCGGCTGGGCTTCAAAATCACAGGAATTGTGAATGATAAATTCTTGCATCTTTCACTAACTTGTTAATGTCCTTCTTGGCTTTTTAAAACAATCGATTGTTTAGATGTTCTAGCAATTTGAGATAGCTGTCTTTAAGCTGAATAGTTATCATGTAAACAGTGAATGTCATAGGATATGGGCTTGTATTCTAGAATCAACAAACATTGCGATATTTTCTACATTCTGCATTAGATATTGTAGTCAATTGGCTGTTACACATTATTTTGGCCTCACCAGTTACCATAGCAACAGTTGCCGTGGTAATGTTTTTCATCATGATTTGTCCGGTCACAGGGGGTACCCCATGGTGAGGTAACCATGGGTGACCAATATTCAACCTTTGTGGTTTAGGTCAAAACATGCAAAATTCTGTGAGTTTGTGTGTGTGTATGAATGTGTGTGTGTGTGAATGCATAGGTCCAAGAAATGCAGTTTGTTGTGTAAATATTCAACCTTGGGAATTCTTGGGAATGTTTGGTGCATGATCTTGGGAATTTGGAAAAACCCACTGGCAACACTGCTCCAAATATTGCTACTGTTCAGTATACCCCCATTTTGCCTTACTCCAAGGTGCAAACACATTTTTGGCACTCAGTATGTTGACAACAACCTGAGCTCATATTTTTTGTTTGATAACTCTGATCATGGTAACATTCCATATCTTTGATCTATGACTAATAATCTACTCTGATACCCTGAATATAAAAATAAACATAATGTTGGTACAGGAAGGAGGTCAGTCAAGCAGATTCTAGTTTATCTAATTTCCCTATAAAATGGTGAAAACACTTTCAACTCTCTAAAAATCTAATCGTAGCAGGTGGTCTCTGAGACCTGTTAACTCTTTGCTTGGTTTGATATATCACTTTAGTGTAGCTGAACAGAACAGTCATTTGAGTGGAAGCAATCATACAATAAATTGTAAAACTTGTTTTAACTCATTTGAAATTTAATTTCTTAACATTTAATTTTGAACCATTTTTACCAGAAATGTAACATCGGGGGAGAAATGGGAAGAGGGACGACATAACATGACCAAACATATTTACTAACAAATCATTGATTTCACGATTTCACAAACATGCAAGACATGCACTATAGCCTTGAGTAATACACAATACCCATGTAAGAAAGGTTTTTATACACAATGTTGTGTAAAACTGACACATGTTGTGTATCGTAAACAACGTCAAAGCGAGGCAACCAACCAGATGAGAGCCAATAGTGAAAGTAAAGTTATTTTAATTAATGGCATTAACGAAGTGATTAAGTGAAGTTGATATATTGCATTAATGCTAGGAATCTGTAAATTAAGTCTATGATCAGTGTAAATCATTCATTATTAGAAATTTAGAAAAATCGCGAGTACAAAACGGAAAACATGAAAATTTACAAACGATTGCGGATTTCTCCCAAAATACGGAGGACAT